>JALPVH010000053.1:0-252738 GCA_023242295.1 Diaporthe ilicicola | reverse complement strand
TTTATTATTACTTTATAAGTAATAAATTTCTTTATTTCTTTAAAATAAATTTTATATATCTTTAAAGTAATAATAAATATATTTATTTATTTAAATAAGAAAAGTTTTTTATTTTTATATTTTTTTACTTTAATAAAAAAACGTTTTATTTAAATAAAGATTTATTTATTATATTTAAAGTTTATTTCTATAGCTATTTATAAGCTATTAAATTTATATATTTAAAACTATATTTAATAATAAAATATAATAGCTTTATTTAAGTTTTAAGTATATATAAATAATAGTTTAAGCTTAACTATTATCTTAATTTTAGCTAAATAATTACTTTTAAATAGTTTTATAAAATAAAGTTATAATAATTGCTTAGTTTTATTAAATAAATATATATTTATAAAGTAAAGCTAAAACTTTAATTAAAGTAATAGCGGCTTTTTAATATCGCTTATTTTAAATAACTTAAAAGCTTAAGTTATATAATAATAACACTTTTATATAGTGCTTAATAGTATTAAATTAAGTTACTTATAGCTTATAATAGCTTTAACTTTAATAAACCGGTTTATATTAAAGTTAATAACTTA
Organism: Diaporthe ilicicola; assembly: GCA_023242295.1. Lineage (NCBI taxonomy): Eukaryota > Fungi > Ascomycota > Sordariomycetes > Diaporthales > Diaporthaceae > Diaporthe > Diaporthe ilicicola. The sequence continues at coordinate 252,154 of JALPVH010000053.1, read as the reverse complement.
TTAAAAGCATTAATATAAATAAATTAAGCGCGGCCTAATATTATAGCTATTAATATAAAATAACGGCTTTTTATTATAAATAAGCTTATAAAAGTAAATTAATAAGTTATTATAAAAAGTTTTATATAGTAAAACTTATTATATTAATTTTAAAAGATATATTATACTTTATCTTTTTTAAATACTTATTATTATTTTAGTTTAATAAAGAAATTTAAATAAATAAAATAATCGATATTAATTATTTTATTTTATTTAAATTTCTTTATTAAAGTAAAGTAATAATAAATATTTAAAAGAAATAAAGTATAATATATTTTTTAAAATTAATATAATAAGTTTTATTATATTAATTATTTTATTTTTTTTAAGTTTTTTTATTAAGCTAAAATAATAATAAATATTAAAGAAAAATAAAATATAATATATTTTTTAAGATTAATATAATAAATTTTATTATATAAAACTTTTTATAATAATTTATTAATTTACTTTTATAAGCTTATTTATAATTAAAAGCCGCTATTTTATATTAATAGCTATAATATTAAGTTATATTTATTTATATTAATACTTTTAATAAGCTATTAGCTTATTAAAGTTAAAGTTATTATAGCTTATAAACTAGTTTAATATTATTAAGCATTACTAGTATTAATATATAAAAGTGTTATTATTATATAATTTATATATTTAAATATAAAGTATTTAAAATAAGCGATATTAAAAAGCCGTTATTATTTTAAAGGTTTTAGCTTTATTTAAATATTTATTTATTTTAATAACTTTTTTAAATATAAGGGTAAAAGACTTATAATTATATTTTTTTTAATTAAATTTTATTTAATTATATTATATTTTTATAATTAAGCTTTATTTCTTTAATTTATAGAAATAAAAGGTAAACCTTTTTAAAAGAAATATATTAAATAATTAACCTTTTTTTTCTTTTTAACTTATTTCTTTTTAACTTATTATAAATTCTTTCTTTATAAATAATAAACTTATTTATTTCTTTTAAATAAACTTTATATATCTTTAAGGTAATAATAAATATATTAATTTATTAAAATAAAGAAAAGTTTTTATTTTTATACTTTTTTATTTTAATAAAAGAATCTTTTATTTAAATAAAGATTTATTTATTATAAATAAAATTTATTTTTATAACTATAAAGCTATTTAATTTATATATTAAAATAATAAAATATAATAGCTTTATTTAATTATAATTTATTTTAATTATAACTATAAACTCGCTTAATAAAGTTTTAAATATATATAAATAATAGTTTCCCTTCTAGGTATAAGGTTAAAAAACCTATAATTATATATTTTTTAAACTAAATTTTATTTAATAGTATTGCGTTTTTACAACTAGGCTTTATTTCTCTAATCTATTTAGATAAAAGGTAAACCTTTTTAAAGAAGCGTATTAAATTTATAACCTTCGGTTCTTTCTTCGGCTTATTATTTATTATTGCTTTATAAGCAATAAATTCCTTTATTTCTTTAAAATAGATTTCCGAGTTATATATCTTTAAGGTAATAATAAATATATTTATTTGCTTAGAAAGGGAAGGTTTCTTATCTTTGCACTTCTTTACCTTAATAAGAAAACTTCTTATTTAGGTAAAGATTTACTTATTATATTTAAAGTCTATTTCTATAGCTATAAAGCTATTAGATTTATATATCTAGATAATAAAATATAGTAGCCTTACCTAGCGCGTGTAAATAGTAGTTTAAGCTTAACTATTATCTCGGTTTCGGCTAAATAATTACTTTTAAGTGGTCTTATAGAAAAAGTTATAATAGGTATATATTTAAGCAGAGCTAGAACCTTAGTTAGGGCAATAACGGCTTTTTAATATCGCCCATTTCGAGCAACTTATATTTGTGTATAGAAGGCCTAAGTTATATAGCAATAGCACTTTTATATATTAGTAGTGCTTAACGGCGTTAGACTAGCTCGCGGCCCGCAATAGCTTTAACCTTAACGGGCTAATAGAGCTTATTAAAAGCACTAGCGCAAACAAGCGCGGCTTAACGCTATAGCTACTAGCGCAGAATGGCAGCTTCTAACTATAGATAGGCTTGTAAAAGCAGATTAATAAGTTACTATAAAAAGTCCTATATAGTAAAACCTACTATATTAATTTAAAAGATATATTATACCTTATCCTTCTTAAATATTTATTATCGTTCCAGCTTAATAGGGGAACTTAAATAAATAAAATAGTTAATAAATAATAGTTTAAGCTTAATTATTATTTTAATTTTAATAGCGTAATAAGTTAAATAATTATATTTAAATAATTTTATAAAATAAAATTATAATAAATATATATTTATATAAAGTTAAAACCTATATATATTTTATAAAAATATATTAAAATAAAAATAGTTTTTTAATATTATTTATTTTAAATAATTTAAAAGCTTAAATTATATTAATAATACTTTTATATAATGCTTAATAGCGTTAAATTAAGTTATTTATAACTTATAATAGCTTTAACTTTAATAAGCTAATAGCTTATTAAAAATATTAATATAAATAAGTATAGCTTAACGCTATAATTATTAGCGTAAAATAGCGGCTTTTAATTATAAATAAGCTTATAAAAGATTAATAAGTTATTATAAAAAGTTTTATATAATAAAATTTTTTATATTAATTTTAAAAGATATATTATACTTTATTTTTTTTAAATATTTATTATTATTTTAGCTTAATAAGGGAATTTAAATAAATAAAATAGTTAATAAAATAGTCGATATTTTAAGTAGCTTAAAGAGAGTTTTTAAAATAGAAAAAGAGTTTTTAAAATAAAGAGTCTTAATTAAAATTATATTTAAATTTTATATGTATTGCCCGGCCCGTCTTCCTATAGAAGGGACAGTCTAGAGACGGTGTCTAAAACTTAGGGGGGGGGGCGCTACGGTAGGTAGGTAGGTAGGTAGGTAGGTAGGTAGGTAGGTAGGTAGTTTAGCTTACTGTAGCCTACCTGGCGAGTTGACTTGCGACTTCGTCATCGCCTCCAACTTCACCTCTCATCGTCCAGTAGGCTCAGGCTGCCATTCCTCCACCCGTCTCGCCTTTGCTCGCGACCTTTGTTTCCCTCACCCCACCCCACCCGCACCCTATCCCACCCAGCCAACCTCACGCTCCCGACGACGACGAACAGTTCAGCGCAGACAACATCAACAAACCGCATCTACAGCCAGCGGTCAGACCAAATCGCCCAGCACGACTCGACTTCGCCCGTCCAGAGCTCCCTCAGCCGCAGAGCAAGCTGCAACCATGTTCCGCGCAGCAGCTCCGGGGCCCTACGATGAGGCCGTCGGTACGTCTAGTTCATCTGGCTGCGGACCGCAGATCCGCGAGGTATCATCGCTGACACTCATTTGCAACGTCTAGCCAAGGCGACGGACGAGAACCTCACCTCTGAGGACTGGGGCTCCATCATGGAGGTTTGCGATCGCGTGTCCAGCGACGCCAACGGCTCCCAGCAGGCAGTCCAGGCCCTGATCAAGCGTCTGGCCCACCGCAACGCCAACGTACAACTCTACACCCTCGAGGTGGGTGTTCCCAGTTGCTCTCCCTGAGTGGGATGGGCATCCCTTCATCTGCGGAGATTGGCCTCCTCTCGTGCGCCGCAAAAGCTGACGTCTCCCCTTCTCCACCACAGGTCGCCAACGCCCTGAGCCAGAACTGCGGGAAGCCCATGCACCGCGAGCTGGCCAGCCGCGCATTTACAGATGCCCTACTTAAGCTGGCCAACGACCGTAACACTCACAACCAGGTCAAGGCCAAGATCCTCGAGAGGATGAAAGAGTGGTCCGACATGTTTAACAAGGACGCCGACCTGGGGATCATGTATGACGCCTACTTCCGCCTCAAGCAGACCAACCCGCAGCTACAACCGCCCTCTGCACCGCAAAAGAACAGCTTGACCGACGTCGACCGCCAAAAAGAGGAGGAGGAGCTCCAGATGGCGCTCAAATTGAGCCTGCAGGAGGAGGACAGGAAGAAGTCAGCGCAGCAACCAGCTCCGGCCGGGCCGAGTAGTAGCAGTGCAGCTCCTCAGGAGGCTGCCCCTGCGGCGCCCATACAGCCCATGCCCTCGGGGACCACGGCAGCGACGGTCAGCCGGGTGCGAGCTCTCTACGACTTTGTGCCGTCAGAGCCCGGTGAGCTAGAATTCAAAAGAGGCGATGTCATTGCCGTCCTGGAGAGCGTGTACAAGGACTGGTGGCGGGGATCTCTGAAGGGAAAGACGGGCATTTTCCCTCTAAATTACGTCGAGAAGTTGACGGACCCGACGCCCGATGAGTTGCAGCGAGAGGCGCAGATGGAGGCTGAGGTGTTTGCCGAGATCAAGAACGTCGAGAAGTTGTTGACGCTCTTGAGCACGAACAGCGCGCCGCGGGAGGAGGATAACGAAGAGATCTCGAAGCTCTACCACCAGACATTGGCCATTCGGCCCAAGCTGATCAAGTTGATTGAGAAGTACTCACAGAAGAAGGGTGGGCCTTGCTGGTTTCCAGGCGCAGAAGGGAGGATCTGGGCTAACTTTCATCACAGACGACTTCACTCAACTGAACGAGAAATTCATCAAGGCGCGGAGAGACTACGAGGCTTTACTCGAATCCTCCATGTCACACCCACCGCAGCCCAACTACAACCAATACGCCATGCGACCAGCCATACCTCAGGGGTATGGAGGTCCCCCAGGCCCAGGCTATCCAGGGCAAGGACCTCCGCCGCAGCAAGAGCCTCAGGGTTACGGGGCACCACCCGGCCCAGGCTACCCTCAACAACCACCACAAGATCCTCAGAGGTTCTACACTCCCGCTCCCGCACAAGGTTAGATATCCAGAGCATTGCTACGTGTATATAGAAGTGTCGTCCCTGACGAATCATGTCGCAGAGCAACAACCACATCAATACCAAGCATATCCTCCTCAACAGCATCCCCAGTCCACCCCATCTCCTGCATTCCAGAGACCGGGCGGAACGCCAGCACCCTTCTATATGGCTGGCGCCGAAGTTCCGTCCACCGCGGGTCAGCATCCGTATCCGCCTCAGAATCAGGGCCAGCGCGTTCCCTCTGCCGGCAAGCAGCCTGATGTCCCGCCTATCCAGTGAGTGCTTCCTTGCTCGTCTCACTTTACCTGGGCGACGGCGTGTGCAATGCTTTCCCTCTTGGCTGGTTTTATATGCTGACAACATCACAGAACAAACACGTCGCCACCTCCAGCGAACCAATATATCCCCTACTCACGACCACCTATACCGGGCTCGCAAGCACCTCCACCAGACCACCAGCGGCCACAGAGCACATACGGCCCAGGCTCCGGTCCCAGCAACCCACAGGAATTGGCAACATCCGTCTACGACTCTCCCATCGCATCACACAACCCTCAATCCGCAGCCACTTACACATCATCTGCTTATTCGCCAGATGACGGACCGTCTGCACCAAGCGAGCCGTCCTACCCTGCACCGTCCGCACCGTCCGCACCGTCCGCACCTTCTGCGTCCTCCGTGCCTGGCAGTCTAATGCCAGGCGCCCCGCCGCCGTTACAGCCGAGCGGCCCCGCTTATGACGCGAGGCGCGCATCAGGTGGACAGGCGCAGTATAAGCCTTACGTCCCACCGTCGAATGCTTATTGAGCGACCGGAAAATTAGTCAACGAGCGAAGGAAAGGAATTCGAGTGAGTTGGTTTGCGGCCACTGGGGATCGAGGAGAACCCCTTGTCTGTGGGACTGTATTCGTAGCACGTAAGAGGGGTAACTTGGACATATGATGAAGGCGCAGCGTAGTTGGCAGGGAGCCATAAGAGGAATTCTCGACATGCGTGACAAAGCCTGAGGGGTCTTGCATCATGAATTGTAATGCGACAATTTGCAATGCGCATCGGCGTGAGACATTGATATCAAACAGTATATGGTCATGCTCATGTCTAGGAATGACACCCATTTGAATCGGCGTGACCTAACAAAAAAAGAAAACACTAAAAAAAATCAGCACAACTTGTCGTTGAAATGCCTTGGGTCAGTCATTATGACAACCAAGGTCAGGGGATGGGTGGCCTCTGGCCTGAACACTTGAGATTCATCGTTTGCCCGGCTAGTGCAGAACATTTGCGTACATAGTAAAGCTGTGATCTATGGGGGGCGACATCCCGACACCAGAGGACACCAAGTGAAACTTGAGAAGTACCTAACGCCGACGCCGTCCTTGCCCGTTTATTGTGGAAAGCCGAGTGAAAACCTGACCGGTGTACCTTCGCCGCCAGCCTGGGTATTATCATCTAACATAGCATATCATCAACTCATCTCTCATCACACCGGCCGCTCGTCACCCCTCACCACCGGCGTCCATACACGTCGTCCTCCCTCCTGTTCACCTTCTTGGGCGCTGGCTTCTTGCTCCTAAAGTCCGTCAGGCCGTTCAAGGCATCGTCTCCGTCCTCGCCTGGGCCGCTTGCGTCGTTGTCGTGCCGGGGCTTGAAGAGGTTGAGCAGGTCCTGCAGGGAGAGCTTGAGGGAGTCCTTGTTCTTCTTCATGCCGCCCTCGATGGCGTGCATGGCAAGGAGCCGCTTCTTCTCCTGCAGCTCGAGGATGCGCTCCTCGACCGTGTCCTTGACCGTGAGCTTGTAGACGACGACGTCCACTGTCTGGGTGAGGCGGTGGACACGGTCTATGGCTTGTTCCTCGACAAACTAGGGGTGGGGTGTCAGCGTACTGTATGGCTACAAGAAAGGGCACAGAAGAGGGATAGGGAGGGCTGGGATCACTCACAGGGTTCCAAAACGGCTCGATAATGATAACCCGGGTCGCGGCGGTCAGGTTGAGCCCCAGCGACCCACACTTCAGACTGCACAGCAGAATCCGCGTGTTCTTGTCGTTGCGCAGCCTGTGCAAGCTCTCCTCGCGGGCATCGTTCTTCATGCCGCCATCGTACCGAACAAATTTGAAGCCTTCCTTGCGCAGGTATGGCTCCACCAGGTCGAGCATGGATGTAAACTGCGAGAAGACGATAAATTTGTGCTCGGTGGCCTCCTTGTGCAGGATCTTGACGATCTCGCGGATTTTCGACGAGTTCATGAGGTGGGCCTTGCCCTGAGCCCGCCGGTTAGAGGTTTGCAGAATCTCTGTCTTCTCAAGCTCGGATTCAGAGATGCCGGAGTCGTCTTCATCAGAATCGCTTTGGGACTCAGACTCGGACTCAGACTCAACTCTGGTCACCGGCTTTCGCTGTCTCTTCGATTTGAGAGGCTGTGACCCGAGCTTATCGATGGACACGAGGCTGTCGTCATCAGAGACATCCTCGTATGTCTTCTGGGTGTCGATCTCATCATCAACGACGAAGCTATCAAGTCGGCTGTCGGACTCGGACTCGGAGTGATGTATTGAGTCATCCGATCCAATATCCTCGCCAGTTCCTTCGGCATTTTCATCGTCAGTACCGCCAACCTTGCCTAGACGCAACTGGCCTCGCTGGTCCTCGTCCACGAGCCAGCTCCCTTCATCGTCCTCGTCGTCACTATCAATAACGGCATTTCGCCTGCGTGGCTTGCGCTGCTTTCTCTCAGTTGTCCTCGTATGCTTCTTGGACTTCTTTGCCTTCTTCTTGGTCGTGTTGGCGCCTGTGAAATCAGCGTTGACTTCGTCCATGTTCGCCAAGCATTCATCGCAGTGGACTTCACCGCGTGCAGAGACATTCTGAGGCAGGTCGATCATGCACAACTCGCACTTCTTGGCCTGAATACCCATGCCGCCCAAAGCGTCCGCGAGGTCATCGACGCTTGTGTCCGCATTCTTCTGGTTAGACGTATCCGTTGAGAGAGCATCCTTATCTCTGTCCAGCTTGCTCCCCACCAGGCTGGGGTGGTTACAAGCCTGTCTGAGTCGCAGTAGCAGCACCAAAGCGTTGGCGTAGCTGACCTTGTTCCTCATCATTGCCTCGAGACTCTTGTCGGCTCGCTCCTCCAGCTTGTTGTAGAACCTCCGCTCAGATGGCGAGAATTCCGTGGCCCGCGCTACGACCTTGCGCTCTGTAATCTTGAACTTTGATGCCGGAGCCTCGCCTGTTCCGTTCCTGGAAGCTGCCTCGAGAGCCTTCTTTCCGCCAGGCAGCAGAGCACCCTCTTCCTTCAAAACATCCTTAGTTCGGCGCTTCATGAAAGATCGCAAGAGCGCGTGCAGTCGGCGGATCGCGAGATGGCCCTTGCCGTTCTTCATAGGCTTGTCTATGTTCTCTCGCCAATGCTGAAGGTTGTCGTAAGGCTGAATACGAAGGAAGTTGACTAAGCTCTGCAGCTCATCGAGGTTGTTCTGCATAGGGGTGCCGGTCAAGCACCATCGGAACTCCGAGCGCAGGGCACAACATGCTTTCGTGCTTTTGGCGTTGCGGTTCTTGATGGTGTGCGCCTCATCGAGGATCAAGCGATACCAGTGCAGGCCGAAGCATCCTGCCTTGACTGTTTCCGAGGTGTAGTTGAATTCAGAGACCAGAATCTGGTAAGTAGTAATCACGACGTCGTACTTAGCGAGGTCCTGAAACCGCTTCGTGCGATTCGGCCCATGGTGAACACAGACGCTGATGCGATGCGATTTTGTCACCTTCTCCTGGATCTCTTGCTCCCACTGTCGTATAAGGGCCAGGGGTGCAACCACGAGCGTGCCTCGCTCAACACCATTCAGGCTCTTCTTCCAGTCTGGATGCTCCCTGTCCGGCCTGGGGTTGCTGAGGATGAGCGAGATGGACTGAAGCGTCTTTCCCAGACCCATATCCTACAGCAACGGGTAAGCAAATGAAGTGTCTGATAAAGCAATGAAGAGACTCACGTCGGCTAGAATGCCGCCTTTGGGCACCTTGCCACGCTTAACAGGGCCCAGCTCTCGGCCCTTCATCCACTTGACTCCCTCGACTTGGTGTGGGAGAAGTTTGACTTTGATACCCTCCAGTGTGCCGTCCTCCAAGTCGCCCTTGTTGTCTTCCTCGTCGTCCTCTTCAAGTCCGCCCTCGAGTAAAGCCTTTAGGTCCTCGTTCGCTTTGGCGGGATCGGTGTAGAAAGTATTGTCCTCAAAGGCGGCGTCACTCGGGGCCGCTTTGTAATACGACGACTGGACATACTCGGGTGGATATGCCTCGGGGCCCAAGGAGCTGAAAGTCTGCGGCTTCGACTCGTTGAGTATGCGCGGGGGCAATTTCTGGTCCCTATGCAGTTCTGGCCGGTTCTTAGGCTGGATGAACATGTGGGAAGCGTCGGCTGCCTTTTGCTTAAGGCTGGACATCAGCTTTCCTGGCTTCCCAAAGACGGGCTTCTCCGAGTGCCCAAATCCCAGAGAGTTCAACGATTTGTACCCGCGTGAGGGCTCGGGGCTGTTCGTGAGGTCGACGACTTGATCGCTCGGCAGTTTCGAGGGGCGCAATGGAGTCCCCGAGCCAGGTGAGCCAGCGTTGTGCAGTGACTGGTTCGCAACCTGTGAGTTGATGTTTTCGAGATAGTCATCATCGTCAGAAGACTCGGCTCGCGTAAGGCGCGCCATGGCGGCGACGTGGGGTGGCCCAGGAGTAGCACCTCTTGCTTTGTCTGGGGGTCAAGGAGTGCGTCGTTCGGTCTACCCAAGGTTGGCTGGAGTTCTAGACACAGTGTGATCCTTCCGCTCGTGTCTCACAGCAGGGTGTTCTGAACAAAGAGCTGTAACTGAGCTGGAAGTTCAGGAGGGTAAGAGGGTTGCCAAGAGCTATGCACGAACGCGTGTCGCGGTCCAGATTGCGGCAGGTTGAGTTGGCGGGCGCTGCAGGTGAGGGGCGAATTTGCAAGACCCCCTGCTCTAAGTAAACAGATGACATAGGTCACCAAAGCAGCGGGCCGTTGCTGCGACAGCGATGCTGCAGCCTGGCGCGAGTCAAACACGACCGCCCAAGATCCAAAACACGGCCCTGTCCACTCTCTTTGGCTTTGATTTTAACGCTGGATTTCGCAATGCAACCGCAGTAGGGTTTTCTCATTATCATTGTTCGAGGCCTCTTTACCATCCCAACACGAACCCTGATGGTTTTGTTCTAAATTCTTTTCTTTGGTAGCCAAAGGAAAACCAGAGAGAATGTAGGAAGAAAATGCATAGAAGCCATTTATAGACCGAGAATCAAGTAAACTTGGGGGACAGTGGCAAAAAAGTTGGAAGCTACCGTGATTCTGTTGCTAAATACTACTCCACGGCCTTGCCGTTTCGGACGCCACAGCTCATGAGGTTTCTCGCGTACATTGAAAGCATTGCTTGGTCACTTCTTGCTCTTGCGGCAATCTAATTCTTATTTGGTAGGGGTATCAGTGTAAGGATCAAACCCAACGCGCCGTTCCGCTTCATTCCTGGCCTTCCACCTTTCCTCCCCCCGCAGCCCTGTGGTTGACGTCTCCTCCAAGAAGAATGACAGAATATGATCCGGTATAGACAAGTGTGCCGCCTGCTGAAACTCCTGGAGGCTCGTAAGCCGAATCAACATCTCCATCAGCGAGAGCGATGAGGTGATTGAGCTGAAAGGCGATCTGGCCACGAATTGTTCTTCCCGTCGTGCATCCAGCCTCTCAATAGCTTCCGATGTTGTCTTACTAGAACTGTCTTTAAGGCCTGTTGGCGACTGAATAGAGAGTGTCTTGATTTGCGCCAATAGATTTGCATCGAGTGACGAATGGTGAGATACCGCTTGTCTCTTAGCTTTGACGATGGGCATAGTCTGTTCGTCCTCGCTGCTCTCGTCTGCTTCGTCTTCCGAGCCTGATGAGTCGCAGAAATTGTCCTCTGAAAATACTTCAAACGCGAGCCACTCCGGGTCAAGGTGTGGCGGGAGATGCAAGCCTAGAGGGTGAGGTTTTGCCACAGCCGTGGAGTCCGGGAGCGCATTTTCTTCGCGCAGCTGGCGATCGATTTCGTCCTGTTCGTCGTCTGCATCGTCACCACCCGAGCCGCTGATAGCCTTGGCCGGGTTGGATCGATGAGACTCCATGCTCTGTCCTTCGACCTCATCATCGCTGGCAGCGTGCGTATCCCTCTTCAGGAGGAGTACAGGGTTGTTGCCGGCCTCGTCAGAGTTGCCGATGTTCAGGATCCTGCCACTGTCCGTGTAGAAGATCCGGGAAATCTGGTGTACAGCGATCGATTCGCGTATTCCTGCTTGAGGAATTGTGTCGTATGGACGAGCCTTGGCATCGCCATCTTCATGAACTCTACCGTCGTTCAAGTCCTCCACGAGCTCGAGATGATACGAGAATTCGTCGGGTCGCCCAAAGGATTGGTCACCTGGATAGTCAGAATCTTGGTCTGGCATGAAAAAGCCATCAGGAACGTAACCCTTGTTGTGGTCGAATGTCCACTGAATCGGGGTTCTGCATAGTCGCACTCGAGCCTTGTGCAGGACTTCCTGCCAGATAGGTCTCCTCTCACCCTCTCCAAAACCGTATGGCTCGTCCTTTAGTGGAGAGCCTGCCCGAGACGGGTCTGGAGTGGCTGGCCTGGCAAGCTCACGAGAGCCGTGCTGCGTTGCGGACTGGCTGTGTCCCACAAAGAGCATGTAAAGGGATAGGTGAAAATTGGGGCCTATTTGGACAGGACGTGTGGGATCACTGGCAAACTGCGTGTCTCCGAGGTTCAAGAAGAAGCTCGCCTGGAGGAATCGTGACGGCGATATGCCCGTGGGCATGGTCGACGACAACGTTTCTCCCGAGGCAGTGATGGCGATCTGCAGAGAAGGGATTTCTCTATCGATGCGGGCTAATAGGGCCTTGATGTCACGAATGATGCTCCGCAACTCGGCGTGATGTGCCTCAGCGGTCTTGGCCTTGGTCCCTGACCTCTGGGAGCCTTCTTCGGCAGTGGCAGCATTCTCAAGTCTTGTGCCAAGAGAGACTATGTCGCGGTGCAGGGACTTTGCCAACGGAACGGCAGACTCAAGAAAGACGTTTCCTCGTCCAGACCTGGGGACGCGTTGATCAGTATCGTTCTTTGAACCAAGTGGCTCAGAAGTGTGGGAGAATGAGAGTGACTGACTTAAACTCTATCAAGTCTATGACGGGCGACAGGATCTTGACCTTGCTGTTGAGCTGGTCTTGCAGACTCTTGAGCTCAGCGCGAACGCCTCTATCGTCGACGGTCTTGAGCAACCGCGAGCATTGCCCGACGGCATAGCTCGAAGTAAGGGCAATCCCAGAACGGATGGCATAGTTGACGGCCTGCGCCCCGAGCCGCCCTAGTAGGGCATCCATGGTTGTTAGTTAAGATCGGGTACCCTACCTCACCCAACTTGACCGTTTGGGGGAGCAATCGCAAGCTGGTTCATGGCCTTGCAGGAGTATGAGCTGGACGGTATAGTTTGTTTGACGAAGGAGCTGCAAATAGGAGCCCCTCAATCAAAGTTCCGCCTGAGCTGGAATCAATGCTGGCAAACACAACTATCTGGTCGAGGTGAACTGTGCTGTACTGGAGGGGCTGAGTGTGAAGCAGTGTACGCACACTGTACAATAGGTCGATTTGTAACGAGCATCAACTGTATCTGCAAGTCCAGCCGGGACTGTGTGACTCTCCACAGCCTAAAGCCAGCCCCACCCAGGCGTCATGGTGGGGCAAAAATCATCCAGACCATCCACCCCGCCGGTCAAGATACGCACCAAATCCTTCGCAGTATCTACCGTACACCCAAACCGCGCTCCCTGCCATCAGCAATTCCTAGAGAGCAACTCGCGGGCGCAGTCAGGCATCAATAAGACGAGGAGTCATATTGAAAGGAGAGGAGAGTCACAACCCAACGGTTTGACTCATCCTAAACCTGATCACCGGGCAGCTTTCCTAGCCAGGTCAATCAAACCCAACCCCTGCATTTTGTGGGCTCCCGGGCAAGCTGTTGCTGCTGCGAACATTGAAATACCATCGCACTCACAACAACACCACATCCCACGGCAATAGGTTCCGTCCACCTTCGCTCCGACACAATACTCAGCCAGGACAACAATCAGACGCAGTCTGTCCATCATGTCGAACCTCAACTCTTGGGAAGACGACCCTGCGGCCCAGGACGAGCACCTCGCCCAGCAGGCCCAGCAGATGAACTTGGGCAACCAACCGCAGGCCCAGTCGCAAGGCGGCTTCCGTCCTGGCGCTGCGACCTTCTCACCGGGAGCTGCTGCCTTCCAGCCCGGACAATCCTTTGCCGCAGGAGGCTATGGCGCCCCCCAGTATCAGCAAGGCTACTATGGCGGCCAACAAGGCTACTATTCGCAGTACGGCGGTCAGGGCTACGCGCAGTATGGACAGGGAGGCTACGGCAATATCTACGGCCAGGGCCAGTACAACCAGGGATATGGTACGCCTCCCAGAACATCGTCAGCCTCTCAGCATAACACGGACTAACTTGGACATCAGGCCAATACCAGGGACAAGGCTTTCAAGGACAGCAAGCCCCACAGCAGCAACAAGCACAAGCCCCCAGGCAGACACCCACTATCGCCAAGCGACCGACCGAACCCGCCGCCGCATCGTCCGAACCCGCGCCCAAGACTACCGTTGTCAAAGAGGGTGGTACCAAGGTTTTGAGCATCGGAGGTGATGCTCCCAAGCCCAAGGCTAAAGTCCTTTCAATCGGCGGTACGGCGCCTCCGAAGGAGGAACCAAAGACTGAGGAGGCTGCGCCAGATCCCAAGGACGCCACGGCTGTTGAGGGAGCTAAGGTCACGGCAGCAAAGGCGATCGAGAAGACTGGCGAAAAGGCCGGCTCAGAGAAGGCCTCCTCCGGCAAGACGTCCCCCACACCATCGTCCGGGCGATCCAGCCCCTCACGTGCCGGCCCTAAGGGCGCCACTCGTGATGCTGTGGCTGTCGAGCAGGAGCAAACTGCTGATGTGGACGAGGAAACGTTGAAGGACATGTATGGTAAGGAGCATGTCAACATAATTTTCATCGGTCACGTTGATGCCGGCAAGTCCACGCTTGGCGGTTCTATTCTCGTCGTCACGGGCATGGTAGATCAAAGAACGCTGGACAAGTACAAGAAAGAGGCCAAGGACATGGTGCGTATCTCTTACCGACGAGTTATTGTGCTCTGCTGACTGTGATTCAAGGGTAACCCCTCATGGTACCTTTCATGGGTCTTGGATCTCACAAATGAAGAGCGATCAAAGGGCAAGACCGTCGAAGTTGGGCGAGGATTTTTTGAAACAGAAAAGCGGAAGTACAGTGTCCTGGATGCCCCAGGCCACAAGACATACGTGCCAAATATGATAGGTGGAGCCTCACAAGCAGACGTTGGTATTCTCGTCATCAGGTAAGGATCTATATCTCACCGCAAGGAGACAGGAGGGGGAGGGCTTCTGTCTCAGAAAAGTGGCATCGAGGCTGACAGGCGCAAAGTGCACGAAAGGGCGAGTACGAGACTGGATTCGAGAAGGGTGGGCAGACACGTGAGCACGCCATGCTGGCCAAGACCCAAGGTGTCAACAAGCTGGTAGTGGTGATCAACAAAATGGACGACCCGACAGTGGAGTGGTCGCATGACCGTTACAAGGAGTGCACAACCAAACTGGCCACCTTCCTCAAAGGCACCGGGTACAACCTCAAGACGGATGTGTTCTTCATGCCCGCCGCGGCCCAGTCATTGCTCAATATCAAGGACAGGCTGCCAGAAGGAGTTGCACCTTGGTACGATGGACCATCACTGCTTGAGTACCTCGACGACATGAAGGCTCTGGAACGCAAGACCAATGCGCCTTTCATGATGGCCGTGGCTGGCAAGTACCGCGACATGGGCACCATGATCGAGGGCCGTGTTGAGGCCGGTGTGGTCAAGAAGGGCATGTCCTTGACCATGATGCCCAACAAGGCCAAGATCGATGTGTCTGCAATCTACGGCGAGCAAGAAGAGGAAATCCCACATGCACAGTGCGGTGACCAGGTACGCATCCGCCTCCGAGGCATTGAGGAGGACGACATTCTCCCTGGATTCGTGCTCTGCTCGCCGAAGCGCCTGGTCCACTGTGTCAAGTCGTTTGACGCCCAGATCCGTATTTTGGACCTGAAATCAATCCTCTCAGCGGGATTCAACTGCGTGCTCCACGTACACGCAGCCATCGAAGAAGTCACATTCGCGGCTCTGCTGCACAGTCTGCAGAAGGGCACCAACCGCAAGAGCAAGCGGCCTCCCACGCACGCCAAGAAGGGTGACAGCATCATTGCGCGCATGGAGGTTACGGGCGCTTCGGGCGCTGTGTGCGTTGAGAGATTCGAGGATTATCCTCAGATGGGTCGTTTCACTCTGGTAAGTACTTATCCGTGGCCTCCGATACCTACCGTTCTACTTACTAACTGTCTCGCAGCGTGACCAAGGTCAGACAATCGCCATTGGAAAGATCATCAAGCTTCACACTGAGGATTCCGCCTAAGTGATTTGAAGAAAAGGGCAAGGAGCTACATTTCTAGTTCGAGGACCGTAGACGATCATGGAATCTCCGATCCGTGAGCAGGTCTGATACTTGTGAAAAGTAGATAGATCTTGAGAGCCACAAAAGAAAGTCTTGCACGGTTGTAGAATGCCGGTGCAGCGCCCACACCATAACTTGATATGGGATGAGTTGACATAACTTATTTAAGGTATAGGTTGAATCAAAAGCTGCATCTGTTTTGGGCATATGGTGGCTTGGCTCATCAAGATGCATCGATACCTGTTTGTGCAACACGGTAAATGTTTTACTCTGGATATGGGCGGGATACAATATTCAAATTACAAATTAGTCTACACATGAACATCCGGCCTCTCAGCTGCCCGTAATAAGTCCCCCAACCGTGCATGTGCGGGTAAACGTGGGGAACTGACCAGGGTCTTATAACAATGCTTGGTTTCTGGAAGGCTTGCCGCGGGTCCGATGCCGCTAGCAAAGCGTGGAGGATTTGCGCGCCAGCTGCGCTGATAAGATTTGATCGGCCTTGGTGGCTAGGGTACCTAGGTAGACTAGCTAGATTGTTTTCCCGTCCCTTTCTTCCCACTCCGACAACGTCCAGCCTTTGGTCCATGTGAGTTGCTCCCGGGGAGCATTGGGAGATCCCAAGAGTCCGACAGCTAATGTGCTTGCTTAGCAGCCGTCAAGATGTCTTCTGATAAGCCTCTGCCGTTCATATACCAGTTTGCCGCCGGTGCGTACCAATCTGCCGACTCGGGCTGTCGCAAGATGTTTCCAGAGTTGATCGCTGACGTTTTATTCTCACAGGCGCTGTCGCCGGTGTGTCAGAAGTATGTACTGCCATTGTCCGGGTTGGACTGACTTGCTAACATGTGCCTACCTTTAGATTCTGGTCATGTACGCCCACAACCAGGACACAGGGCTTGCAGGCCGAGGTGGCGTGAAAGATGCTGATTGTTTTACCTAGGTACCCACTGGATGTTGTCAAGACCAGAGTGTAAGGCTTTCAACCTACCAAACAAGTCTTCACAGCTAACAGTATAAACAGGCAGCTGCAGACTGGCAAGGGAGTCGGTGCTGACTCTTACAATGGCATGTTCGACTGCTTTCAGAAGATCATCCGACACGAGGGGTGCGTATACGGTCCTACTCCTACGATCATATGCCCACATGCGCATGTGCTCAATCAGTTTCACATCATGCGAGGAGAAAAAAGGGTCCTACAGGCTCTGACAAGCCACACTATGCAGTTTCTCTCGGCTGTACCGTGGCATCACTGCCCCAATCCTGATGGAAGCCCCCAAGCGAGCCACCAAGTTCGCAGCCAACGATGAGTGGGGCAAGTTCTACCGCAAGGCCTTCGGCGCCGACAAGATGACCCAGCCCCTCTCCGTCCTCACCGGCGCGACCGCCGGCGCCACCGAGTCCTTCGTGGTCGTCCCCTTCGAGCTCGTCAAGATCCGCCTGCAGGACAAGGCCAACGCGAGCAAGTACAACGGCATGCTGGACGTGGTCGCCAAGACGGTCAGGCAGGAGGGAGTCCTCGCCATGTACCAGGGCCTCGAGAGCACCCTGTGGAGGCACATCCTGTGGAACGCGGGCTACTTCGGCTGCATTTTCCAGGTGCGCCAGCTGCTGCCCAAGGCGTCGGACAAGAAGGGGCAGATGGTCAACGACATCATGGCGGGCACTGTCGGCGGCACGGTAGGAACGGTACTGAACACTCCCCTGGACGTCGTCAAGTCGCGCATCCAGAACGCCGTCAAGGTCCCGGGTGTCGTGCCCAAGTACAACTGGGCTTTCCCGGCCGTTGGCACGGTGCTGAAGGAGGAGGGTTTCGCGGCGCTGTACAAGGGATTCCTGCCCAAGGTGCTGAGATTAGGACCGGTAAGTGATCGGCTGCTGAACCCCTGCCGCCATCCTGGCATTGCTGACGGTGAGGAACTAGGGCGGTGGTATTCTTCTCGTGGTCTTCCAGGGCGTCACGGACTTCTTCAGGAAGCTCCAGAAGGACTAGGCGTGGGCATAGACGGGCTGGATAGATTTCTTGAGCATTACCGGTTTGGCCTGTCTCATACACGTCTTATAGAGGCATATACCAAGAACGCGCTATCCCTGGCCAATGAAGCACATTCTGACCATTTGGACGCCGAGGATGTCATTGTAGACACGAGAGTGCTTTGGGTGACCGTAGCGAGGTTCTTCGAGGTTTGGATCGCATAGCCATTTGACCTAAGCCTGGGACTTGTTGTCAAGGTGTATATTCTTTCCATCTCACGCAGCTCGCCTGTCGCAAACTACACGCCCTCTTTCCCCCCAGGTGTGAACCCGAACTCACCGACCGACACGCCCTGAAATAGCCTTATAAAGTATCCAGGCAGTGCAAACTGGAGCCTGAGGAGAAGGACACAGCAGATCCCAATGGTACACACATCATCGTAGGACCTGTTGCGGAGGAGGTTACTGAGTCCTTGGCGCACAATGATCAAGATGCTTGAATGAATCAGCATATTGTAATACGATAGGCCCATGATGTTAATTCTTGAAGTAGCAGCTTCAGGTAAGCTTTAGAACAAGAGCCAAGCGGCGATGTCATGCTGATACCTTGGCACAAGCGCATGACAAAATGAAGCACGAGTTTGCCATCCCCGAATTGAGAAATCTTGGACCTGTTCTTGATATATACCTAGGATGTGTTCTAGAGTTCCTGTGCAGGTTGCGCACCATACCACGTGATTCGTCGGACTAGAAGAATCATCTACACCGCCAGGTAAGACACCAAATGGGATAGTCCTAAGAGATCGAGATGTACTTGATGCCTCTGGCAACAGACTGATCTTGGCCATATGAACTTACTCCATTCTTCACGTTTTTTTTTTGCGAGGTCAGAGTGGATAAGAAGCAGGAAGTCATGACTAGTCACCTTTCAACGTCGAAGACTCGAAGCTCAGCAAGCCACAGAGACAGTTATTGAAAGAGGTCATTATTGGAACCACCTGGAGATGCGTGGTAACCCATCAAAGAGGACTGTGTGGGCATAAGTCCACAAAAACCCGTATCAAAACTTTACTGGGGGAAAGATGGCATGGAATCTCACAGGGCTTGTCAGCCGTCGGAAGCAGAGAAAGTTGATGTCACTGCGCAGCTCCGAGTACAAGACGAAGGCTGTGCTACGTGGATTTGTGGATGGCCGACAAAGCGTGAGTGGCAGGGCATAGTCCTGGAATCAGAGGCGACATAGTCGCCGAAAGCCTGTGGGAGCTTAGCATCGATCTCAAGAAAAGTGGTCTGGGGAAATCACGGTCTTTTAATCGGTGACTGGCGCTGTGGTGAGCCCCGCTGGTGTGTCGAAACACACAGCAAGCCCGTTGCTATAGACAGAGTACGCTAAGCTTGCCCACGCACTGGAACAGGCTGTCTCGTTGCCGTGGAGAACGGAACGCCAAGTTAGCCTCCATGTAACAAATCAGAGGTGTTTTACCGTGTAGTAGAAAGTCCACCCAGAGCCCAAGGCCACCGAAAGCCTACGGCGAAATGACGATACCGCCCGTTACGCCGCAATTCGCAGAGTGGACGAAGTTGAAGAGGTCTGTCCAAGGCACGGGAGGTCCTGCAGGAGAAAATCAACTTAGTCAATGTCCTCATTCGGTTGGTAAACGTGACGACTTCGAGTAGGATCCTTGCGCATGGTCTGACCAGACCCAGTGAACCCGACTATGACAATAAAGTTAGTACGAATTCCTCTCGACGAACAGAAGCAGCAATACTAACCTCGACCATGAACGCCGTCGGGGGTGCGAAACATGCTGTCTTTCTTTTGCGTTTTCCCAAATTTGGACTTGGCGTTGAAGTCTTGCCACTTGGTCTTGCCCTTCTCGAGCTCTTTATTCGCCTTGATCTTCTTGAATTTTTTAACCGGCTTCTCGCCGTCAGCAGCGGCATCCTGCTCGGCCTGTGGGTATACGCTTGGGGCGGACGTGAGGACGATGCCGTTGTTGAGGCTCGTTGATCCCCCTGGTGTTGTTGCTCCAGGTGTAATCGGGCTGCTCACGCTGCCGCTCGTGGCCGAAGGGCCTGCGGTGGGGTTGCTGCCATCAGCCTTACGCTTGTTGCTGATGGGGCGAATATTGTTTGCGCGCAGGGTCTCGCTCGTGTCGTAGCTCTTGAACTTGACGGTATAAATGGGCTGCGTGGACGATCCAGTGACGGCCGTGATGCGTGCTGGGTAGAATCCCTTGTCACCCGAGACCCACTTAGCAAGAACTGTATCATTGACCTGGTAGGAGATGGGGATAGCCGACTCTGCTGCTGCGGCCGCCGCTGCTTCTTGCCTGTCCTTCTCCTCCTGCGCGGCCTTCTTGAAGGCTGGGTGATTTTCCCGCGACCACTTCTCAGGTGCTGGCTCTGCCGGCGAAGGGGTCTTCTTCGAAGGTGCTGCTGAAGGTGCTGCGGCTCGTTCGGGCTGGATGTCGGCGATGGACTCGTTGATCATGTTGATCATCTCGTCCAGCTCAGCCTTGAGGGCGAGAAGTTCGGCATTTCCAGGATCATCGTTGAGCGATGTGGCAACAATGTCCAGCTTCGGCACTGTTAGCAACTGCCGAGGTGCTGATAGGAAGATGGAATCGACACAGAAGGCAGACGCGACATACCTGTTCCTGGTAGGCCTTCTTCTCCTCCTCGAATTGTGTAAGCTGTGCACTCATTTTGAGTAATCTTTCCGCTACGATATTGGACAAGCTATCCGAGAGTACCTGAGCTGGAGAAAGACGTCACGGCGGGGTCGTCGGTAATGGCGTGGGGTTGCTGTGATGAATGGCGTAGTAAATGCAAAGCGATGCCACTGGAGAGGGAGGAGAAAGAATGGACGTTGGAAAGTCACTACCAGCCTCGGGCCAGACGATAACGGAGATTACGGAAGTGTGAGTTATCACTGCCTGCCGGCTCCAACAGCCAGATCTGATTTGCACATTGCATACTCTCTGACTCTCAAGACTGACTAGGGTAGATAGACTGTACTAGTACGGAGTACAGTACACTAGACCAAACTAGACTCAACGCAGAAGGAACAGGTAAGCGGGAGGAGGTTTGTTCTTTTTCCGGCGGCGCCCGGGTCCAAGGCGGAAACCCGTCTGTTAGTAGTGCCTCCCATGTCGTCCTTGCCTGCTAAGGTTCCAAGGCACCCAGGGCCCAGCTTGTTCTGCGAAGAGGCGGTCACGGCTGACGGTGCCTTGCGGAACGGTACCACGGTACACCGTACCTAGGCAGGCGGGCAGACGGGTGGGCATGGATGGGCCTCTTACTGGTGTCCATGTATCCATAGTCCAGTCTAGTCTGCTCCGTATCGGCAGGTATGGGTAGGTACGGAACCCATCGTGGGCTAGATTGAAATCGAATCGCCGTCCACAACTGCTGGTTTTGCGCAAATTGGATTGATTGACTTCTTCCCATTACGTCGTCGAGGGTCGGGTCAATCAATAATCTCTCCTTCTCGCCGGGGGACAACAATTGGCCGTCGTCTTGACGTGGCACAATCCCATTCACTTATTCTCTCCATCACATGGTTTCTTGCATCGATTGACCATCCCAGTTCTTCCCTTGCGTGCGGCTGTCATCCCCAGACAGACAGAGACACACGTACTCATCACTGTGTTCTCTGCCGCCCTAAGACCTCCGACAACGCAGTGATTACCAGCGCTCTACCATAGTATCCTGCCTGCGCCTCCAGGTCACCACTACCTCCACCTCCACCATCGGCCAGCACCAGTCCGTCGGCGCAAAAAGCAAAGTTCGCGCCCGCCTTCACCCAACCAGCCTCCAATCCGCGCACTTCTGCCCAATCCTTCCCCAATATCCGCAAGGAAATTCCTTTACCGGGGCGCACACCGACGCTCGTCGCTGGACTGTCCCACGCGGGCACACCCGCCCACACACTCCGAGGGCGGTGGACGGAGACGACCAGTCACTGAGCGGAGCCTTGGAGAGTACGCACAGAGAGAGAGGGAGATCGCGCGAGAGACAGGGAGCCAGAGGGTGAGCGGGAGGAGAGCGTCTGGGCAGGCAGGCAGGCAGGCACTTCAGTAGCCAGTCATCCAGAGAACAAGCAACCATGGCCAAGGACAGGGAACGGGGAGACAGCATCTCCCCGTCTGCCGGCCAATCAAAACGGGCTGCAAACCAGCAAGACAGCGATTCATTGGATAGCGACCAGACGCATCACAGTCAACAGCATCATAATCAGCACCAGCGCACGCATCACAAACCCCAGAGGCACCATGTCGGAGGCGGAGGAGCTCGCTTACATGCAAGAGTCCCGTCATCCAAAGGACTCTCCAAGCACAACACCTCTGCATCGTCCACAAAACTCAACCGCCGAGTCACCTCTCCCTCGCCAGAGCGAACCACCGGGCTCACCGCCAACCACCGCCGAAACCCCTCGTCCGAGGTGAAACTATCCCGCGACCCGTCCACCACGAGCCTCAAGAAAAACCATTCCCAGACCAGCCTCAAGCGCAACCGCTCCCAAGTCGAAGTCGCCAAACGCAACAAGTCCTCGGGCCAGCTCAAGCGGTCATCCTCAGAGAAGGCTGTCAGCAAATTGAAGTCTTCCAAGTCGGCCGTGCATTTCGACCTTGGAAACGACGGACAAGAAGACGAGTGGATCGATGCTAGCAGCTCTGCGTCCCCCTATCTGTCGCGACGCGGATCCGTCAATACCAGTGGTCAGTCATCGGGGAATGCACAAGGAAGCGAAGCGGGGAGTCCAGCTGCAGGCGTCAGCGGCGACGAGGAACCCACCCCTCTGGCGGAGCCCCAGAAGCTCCTCTTTGCCGGGGACAGGGAGCACAGCCGCACTTTGACGTCCAAGATACTTCAGCGGACACCATCGCATAGCGCTACCACTGGCATGTCCAACACAATGGCAATGGCGCGGGCATCGTCACCCGACAGTCGGCATTCTGCCAGCACGCTGTCTGTGACGCCGGCGCAACCACCAGGGGTGGTCGGAAGCAATGGTCAGGAGGAGGTCACATCTCGCTTCGTGTCGCAAACATCAGCCGGTTCGTTCTACGCGTCCGGCGAGCCGGGCTCGGGGCCCAAGAGGCCCAAGTCTCTGGGAAACTTTCCCAATTCAAAGGACAATGGATTATCCGGTGCTACTGAAGTGCGTGATGACGACGACTTGACCGACGAGGAGGATACAGGTGTCACAAGCAGTGCAATAGCAACAACGGCTCGCGCAAGGGAGATGGGCAGAATAGCAGCCGCACCGTCTGAGAAGAGTCGAACGCAGCAGAAGATAAACCTTCAGCGGGCCAGCTCATCCATGGAGCCAGCTCGTCACCGCCACCCCGGTATTGGCGGCTTCGCGGCCGAGGTTACTGATGTGGCCGGTACCCTGCTAGGCGGTGCAGGGTCCGACGGACAGGATCCAAGGATAAACAAGCTACTAGACCGCACCGGGGTGGAGTACAACATAGTACGTCGCTACCAGAACCCCGTTGCTCGCAGCCTGATGCGGCTGGCACAGCTACCTGGCAACGACAAGGCGAAGAGGATACCACGACCAGGGACACCCGGAGCGGCGGGCAACCGCAACTCTGCGCACCTGGCTGGCGGTGGGCAATTTGGACTGAGCCAGAGCTTCAGGGACGCGAGGGACAGCGGCAACGAGGCACGGAGACCGGCGGCTCCCAAGAGGGCCACTACGACGGTCAGGCACAACGGCGCAGGCTCTAGCTTGGACACGGATGACGGTGGTGCCAGCAGACTGCACGAGGGGCAAGGCCTCAGTGGAGCTAGTCTCGTCAACGGGGAGGATGACGACGGGATCCAGGCGATATTGAGAAGTATGTGGGACAAGAGCACTTTAGACTTGGCCGCGAGCCAGTAATAAGTAGCGTTTGCTACGATGGCCAGTCAGCACGAATTGTTGGCTGGCCTTTGTTTCTTTTTGTTTCTTTACAGAAGGTCATGCCTGCAGCCTCTGTTACGGGCACTGTGGTCCTGCTGGCCAAGTTTGTTCGGCGTTGGGGTATAGCGTCGCTGCTCAGGCATTTACCAAGGCACGGAAAAGGATACAAAAGACGGCAGGATCAAGGGTATATCTGAGGCCCTACGGCCTCCCTACGGTCTTCATTTCCATTTCAGAATCCAAGATTGAGCAATTGAGCAGCGGCCCCATCAAAGTGAGGTGTCACATGGAAGTACCATCGCAAGTGAGCGAGTAGCAGGCTCTCTGGCGACAGTCCGAGGCCGTAGCTGAATCGGCCCCCGGCTCGGATGGGCACCGCGGCGTGTCGAGCCTCTTGAGAAGCCTGAGCGTGATACCGGTAACGACGACATGGGAATGATGTTGGCTAGAGGACTTTGCCTCTCGGGTATTTTTTAAGTTCTTTAAAGTCTCTCCCAAAAATGTTCTCAGGGCTGGGATGACATGGCGGTCACACAATCCGGTCGATATTCACAGGCAGAGGCACAGGCATAGGCACGGATCATACATTTGCGCGTGCAACAGGTAAATTTTCGATTTTCCATGTGTTACGGTACCTCGCTTCAAGTAAACATCATACACAGATTTTGTCCCTCGTGTCCTTGCCCAGATACTCCCACCGCCACACCACTGAGACCGAGGTTACGCTGTTTGTACGCTCAAAAGTGTCCAATGTTTTAGACAGAAAAAGGAATGACAGGAAATAAAACCAAATTATGCGCCAACAACGCATCCCGACGCTGATGCTGAAAGGTATGGAAAATCCAGCCCAAGTTGGGTGGGGGAATAGTAGAGAATAATCTTTGAATGTATGCGGATTATGGCTTCGAAACCTGCTCCTTCCGGAAGAACTTGAAGAAGCCGAACGGAATGACCAGCTGGAACGCCAGGCATATCCAGAACCACTTCTCGGCAACGCCAGGCATGACGCCCTGGCTGAAATCGGGGAACGTGATGGTCGCGTATTTGGCGTTGGGACATGTAGCCCGAGCCAGCATCGTTACCGCTGAACCGATGGCCTGGGAGCCGACCAGGACCGCCAGGACGTGTTGACGCGTAAGGGTGGCCAGCAGCATCATGCCCAGGCCGACACCCTGAATGGAGTCAAGTAGGCCGAGCCACAGCCAGATGCAGCGCGACAGGATGGCGGAGCCGATGGGGGAGCTGACCCAGGGGAGGTACCAACCGATGCCGGACACACCCCAGAACATTTGGGCCCAGCGCGGTGCGCCGAGACCGATGGCGAAGATGGGGAGCAGCCAAGTATGCTCGTCCGAGAAGAGGGAGAAGATGTACAGGATGATGGTCCACAGGATGACGAAGAAGCCCAGCGATAGCACGAATACGCCCCAGCCGGGGATGTACTGCGAGCCGAAGAGGAACTGCCAGTTGCGGCCGTAGGGTGCGGAGAGCCAGTAGTTCTGGATGATGATGGCGACAAAGAACCAGGGGACGAGCTTTCGGTGGAGGAGTGAGATGTACAGGCCGGGGATGGATTCGGGGGACTGGCGGTAGTAGTCGGGCAGGCCGAGGAAGAGGATGACGCCGACGCCCCACAGCATGACGGCGATGGGGACACAGACCACAAGGGCGAGCGGGATGGATGTGTTAGCGACGAAGCCGTTCATGGTGGCCGCAGACATGGCCACCAGGGAACCCCAGTACCAGAGCATCAAGGAGTAGACGGATGCGATGCCGGCAACAATGATGGCGCGAATGATCCATTGTCGTGTTGGCGAGCCACCTAGAAACGGGTTGTGTCAGCAGCTTGTCCGAGGGGGTAAACATAGAAAATGGGGACTGGAAAGGCCTTACCCTCGTCACCGAAGTTGAGCGCAAACATCACAGCTCCGCTACTCGCTCCGGCGGCATACATAGCAGTCGCGGTAGTCCGCACGACTTCTTGTACCGAGCCGTCACCGAGGAAAGGCGCAATACCCAGCAGCATGAAGGCCAGACCGAAGAACACCCACGGCAGAGTGATGGCGTACAGAGACTTCAGGTTCCGTATCATGAACCAGTACATAATCGATGTCAACAGGTAGACGCTGCCGATGATGTACAGTTTCTCTGAAGTCTGCGACGACTCGCCCGTGAGCAAGACGATCTGGTACGAGTTGACCGACATGACCTGGCCCAGAGCCATAAGGAAGGCATAGACGGGCCAGTCGCCAATCCTGATTGAGAGGATTCTGATAGATATCAGCGTTAGCTTTCTGCTTTCTTGAAAAAGGCAACTCTGGGAAGCCGAAATAGCAGGCAGGGCTCAACTCACTTTCTTAGACCTGTGGGCGCCTTGTAGCCGTTGCCCAGCAAGAATTCATCATCAACATCTGGTCCGCTGGGTGAGCCCGCTTCCGTACTCATATAGGTCATGGTGCTGTGGGGAGTAATACTGCGATGTCGCTGCCGACCACGACTTATAACCGACGAATTTCTGCTCTTCCCATCCTTGCTCTCGGGCCTCTTGAGGCCCAGGCCGTTAGGGCTGCGCGCCCTGCTCACGTCGCGCCGACCAAGCTTCGCGTCCCGGTACCGCCGGAACCATTCCTTCTCGCTCTTCTTGAGGAACTCCTCGATACAGAGTTCGGTGTGCGAGTTCTTAGCTGTAATTGCCGACAGCTTCTGCTCGAATTCGGCGTAAAACTCCCCGTTGGTGTCGTTGAAGGTCAGGTCCACCTTCTGCAGCTTCATGTCTTGCCGTTCGCCGACGACGTCGGATAGAGAAAGCTGACTGCTGTTGCGGTTGCCCTGCTGGTAGAAACTTGGCTGTGGGAGGGGCAGGCCTGCGACGGAGTCGCGCGAGTCGGGCAGGCCAGGGCTCATGGGACCGTCAGCCTGGGCGCGCATGGCGAAGCTGTCGAAACTGGCAACGCTGATGGCTGAGTTCCGTGCGGATCCCGGCTCGAGGTTGGTCCATGGGAACTTGGGCGTGTTGAGGCCTGGAGAGGAAACACCGCTGGGCGACCGCAGGCCGGGAGATGGGAGTCCAGCAGTCGAAATGTCGGGAGAGACGTTGTGCAACAGCGAGCTGCGCACTGCTTGTGGCGATGAGATAGAGATTTGGAACCCGGTGTTAGGTGTGGTTGGCCTGGACGTGCCGGGTGTGTCTGGTCCCTCCTGATGGGATGCAGTATTCAGTGATAACATTGACCTGCTTGTCAGCTTCTTCTTCTTGCTTGCCTCCTTGTTCGAGACACGGATCGACTCATCGTAGAGGCTGTCGATCTGGTGGATCCATTGCTTGACGGGGAAACGTTGCTTCGCGCTCCATGCACGCATGAGCGCACGCTTCGGTTGCTTAGAATCCAGAGCCTCCTTGAGAGCGTGTCTAAATTGATCCAGCAAATGAGCAGGGGACATGGACTCGACCGTGTACCAGAAACCAGGCATTTGACCAAGACCACCAACTCTTGCACCGACACCCAGCGCACCCTTCCTACCGAATTCGACGGCGACGAGACCGAAGGGCTCGTCACGCGACGGAATAAGCGCAAACTCGGCACCGCTAAAGATATAAGGCGGTAGCTGGGTAAATTCGGGCTTTGAAAACACTCGCTTGGGGTATACCTCCATGAGCTTAGCAAGCTTCAAAGCCGCAAACTTGCCGTACAAGTCAATGACAGGACCGATGCAGATAAGTTGGGTCTTGGGATACTTCTCCAGGATGCTTGGGAAAATATCGGCGATCAAGTCCACACCCTTTTGAAGAGACCAACGGCCGACAAAGACGAAGAGATCTGCTGTGGCGTCGATTTCAAGACCGGCCCATTCTTGAGCCTTCATCCGAAGATCTCCACGGGCACCCTCGAATGCTGCGTCGATCTCGACGCCGTCCTTCTTGCTGCTTCCTTCGTCCTTCTCGGGCTCCCATGCGGCAGTGTCTGAAGGGTCTGGGTTGGGAAGCTGTCCGATAGTTTTCAAACTCCAGAAAATAGGGTATCTGGCCAGGGAACGGTCACCGTATTTCTTGGACACACCCACGGCACCAAAGCCTCGTTGGTGATACCGCAAGTAGCTTGCTCCGGCGTGCAGAAGGTTGAAAACGGAGCCGTATTGGACATACTTCTTCACAACATCTATTGGCAGGCCAAACACGTCACAGACCTCCTTAGTCTCTTCGGGGCTGCGCATTGGCCAAAGTCCTTGGAATTCGGCGTTATGAAGCGAGAGACAGACCGGAATAGTCTGAGGAAGCAAGTACAGAGGAGCAATGGCACCGTGGTAGTCGTTAATGTGGTAGATGTCAACAGGGAAGCGGCGGATAGTCTCGGCAATACAGCTGTTCCAAGCTGCGTAAAGAATACCAGATTCGACATCGTCCATTCTTGCGATGTATGGCTCAGCCTTGGTCTGTTGGCGGAAGATTGGTGCGTCGAGGAGAACATAGGTAATGTTCTTGTATCTGTGGTACTGGACGTGGACCTCGTAGGACTCGCCCATGATTTGTACAAACATGGACTCTGCTGGCTCGTCGATAGGGTAATCGACGCCACCTATACACGGCACCACCCAGATAAGGTTGACGTGATCCAAGGCAGTGCTCATCAACTTCGCCATGACACCAAGACCACCGATCTTGATGCCAATCTTCCAGTCGTCAATATTGTACTCCATGGTGGCGATCAAGACTGTCCTCTTCTCACCAGTGGCCTTGATGGCAGGCACCGG
This sequence comes from Diaporthe ilicicola, assembly GCA_023242295.1. Classification (NCBI taxonomy): domain Eukaryota; kingdom Fungi; phylum Ascomycota; class Sordariomycetes; order Diaporthales; family Diaporthaceae; genus Diaporthe; species Diaporthe ilicicola. The sequence goes on along the minus strand of JALPVH010000053.1, from coordinate 224,024 downwards.
GGTTGAAGATGGTGAGGGCGAGATGGCCCTCAAAGCGATGCTGTACTTTTCCTTCTTTTCCGAGTTTGAATCGGTCTTCAGAATGGCACCAAGAGAAAGCCAGTTCTTGGGGTTCGTCTTGAAACCTCTCTTGTTGACCTTGACCTGGTAAAAGCCACGGACATATACCCAGCCAGCCAGAGCTGCCAAGACGATAGGGAGTATACCGAGCAGGAAGAAGAGGAAAATCTGCAGATAGACTGTGCCAGTTGACTTGGCCTCGATCTTCCAGCTTGCATCGTTGACGACCAATTTAAAGGACAAGCCTGGCCATGAAGGAATCGACATGTTGAACACGTTGGTCGACAGACTGCTTGGAGACAGTCTGTCAAGGATGCCGTCGCTGTCAATGTCACCATAAATGAAGGTCGTGTCAGGCTGGCCGTCAGGATTGACACCCCAGATGTTCACTTGCACTGACGCTGGCCACTCTCTCATGAAATGCATTTCCCAGGTGTGATCAGCCACGAGATCCATGGCGCTCGCGGCTCCACGGTCATATCCCCACATGTTGTAGTCACCATGCAGAAACACGTGTGGGAATTGCCGCGCATACTTGACGTCGGTGCTGTCCCCATGCTGGATGAAGGCAGACGATCCCAGAGGCTGACTCCAATACTGGACCATAAGGTGCTTGCCGTACCACGCCTGAACATCGGTTCCAGACCACGTCTGAGATGTGATCTTGTCGAAGTCGCCTGTGTAGTCGGCCCAGTCGCTCCAGCTTGATCCGAAATTTGTGCTGTACCGCCACTTGGAAGCGCCGGGGGCACTGTGATTGACGTACATAACGTCATTGGCCACGTGAAGTATGGTGGATGACTGGTTGGCTCTCTCAGGGAAAACGACCGGGTTATTGGGCAGACCTCGTCTCAGGAGGAAGTGATCGGTGCTACCGGTTGATTTCCCGCCCGTGGTTTCGGGCTCCTTGACTGTGAGCTTGTGGACTCCATCAACGACACCAGATATGGTAGCGGACCAGGTCCAGATAGTGGGTATGTAGCCAGTGAAATCTCCTGTGACACCTTCGTCGACGCTTGTACAACTTGCGCTTCCCACGGTGATCAGTTCCTGCGGCCCGGTGCCATCGATGTAGGAAGCCACAGAGATTGCTTTGGTGACTGAGTCGCAATCCATCTCAGCCGAGAAACCAAGCTCAATATCGACCGTATTTGCGGTATTGACTGATGAGTCGATCTGGTAGTCGTGGCCAGGTGAGAACCTGGTGATCATGGGTCCAGGAGCCTCATATAGAGAATCGGCCACAAGGACCTTGAATTCGTACGGCTGCATGGTAATGCTGCTGAGACAGCCCGCTGTGGCCTTTGTCCCGGTCCAGTTGGTGTTGGAGATCGCAGAAGACTCGAGAGTAAAGCTATCACTTGAGTTCATCAAGTTTCGGACCTTGGTGTCGGCATCATATGGAGAGATGAAGGCAGTATTGGCATCACTGCAGTCGAAAGTATAGGTGGTCTCGTTGGGCTGGTTGTGATAGACCAGCCACACAGGCTTGCTAGTGTCGGCAGATGAAGACACGTTCGTTTGTGTTTCTGTGTTGTAAGCACGCGCAACACTCCAGATGCCAAACTCGGTTTGAGAAGCAGTGCCGTTGGGGTATTTGTACGATGTCTGGTTAGCAAGCGAGGCCAGAAGCCAACCTCCCTCGAGAACTGGGAAAGAGTCGCGCATGGCGAACATGTGCTTCATGGTATTCCGAATCGGGGCAGATGGGTCGCGATGATCCAAAGCCTGGGCTGTGTCGTGACAGCCTTGAGTAGCCTTGGTCGCGGGCCATTCGGTATAAATTGTGCTTCCCAGAGTGTAGCAGCCGTGTCTCATAAAGGCCTGAGATGGCGAGAAGGCTTGCCGACCGTAGACGTAGTTGCCTGCGGTACTGTCGACTAAGTACAAATCCTGCTCCTCACCGTAGTAAACAAGCGGAATGCCTGGCATCAAAAAGGTCGTAATCATGAAGCCAAGCATCATGCGCTGTGTTCCCTTCTCGATGCCTGGCCAGCGGAAAACGTCTTGATTTGTAACGCCGTAGAGATGTCGAGGGTCGAAGTGGCCATCGTTGGCATTGTAGAAGTCGTTTGACAGCAGCATCTCGTTCCACATTTCAACCCAATTCGTTGGCAGATCATAGCCAGCCTCAAGATTTCCGGTCATGCCCAGGAAGCGAGTCAAAAAACGATATACCGAGTAATGGAATGCTCCAGCATCGAGACCAGAATTTCCTGCCTTACGCAGGAACATGGAATCAGTGGAAGAGTCGTTCCAGGTGTTTTCGAGGGTCTGAGCAGTGTTGATGTCGTCCAGCCACATATCCTTCGAGCGGCCACGTCCCAGCCAGATAGATCCCAGTGTGTTGCCGGAGGTGATCTCGCCAACAACCATGAAGTTTTCTTTGCCGTAACCGCGGGCACATTCGCGCATCTTACTGGTGAAGGAGGCTTGCGCATCCACCGTGACCTGCATGGCCTTATCCACACGGAAGCCATCGATGTCGAGAGAGGCGATTGTCATGCATGAGAACTTCTCCAGGCGCGCCAGTACCGAAGGATTCCACTCGCGCAGACGGTCTTGCACGGAGGCGAACTTGGAAAGTTGACGCTTCCAGTCAGGGAAAACACCGAAAGCTTCAATGTCACCATACTGGTCGAAATCGCTGTCGTAACAGCCCTTGAGGGCGGAGGTGGTGGACTCCGGGACCAGATTGCCATCTTCATACCAAAAGGTGGGATAATCACAGGTAGTGTTGTAGGTGTTGCCAAAGTCGAAGTCAAGATATCGTCGTGATGACTTCCACTGAACTTTGTGCTCTTCCTCGGAGAATGGCGTACTTGAGTTCAGGTAGCCCTCGAAGCCGATAAGATCGCCCAGGCTACATTTCGAGGCTGTGAGTGGTTGACCGTAGTTACTGAAATATGGGGCCATTGAATCATTTACTTACGTTGCCATTGTGTTATCCAAGAGCACATACATGTTCCGGCTGTGGATCTCATCGACGACTGTTTGCCACATTGTAATGTTGCCAAAATGCTTGTCGAGAAGAGTGAGATCAAGTGGCTAGACGAGGTTGTCAGTGCGTGTGGCCACAGGCGCAAGGCCTTGATACTGAAGATATTCGAGTAGTGACCTACTGAATATGCGTCTGCGCCCCATGGCTGGTTGATGAATGGCGAGCCGGCAATGTAGATACCCTATTCCCATGATTAGAAACGCAAAGCTCCAAGGCAAGGCAAGCTCCTGCGACAGAAGCAAGATTCAGCGGAGGAGAGGAGAGTGAGCTTTCTCTCTCGCTTTCTTTTGGCTGTATTACCTTGATGCCCATGCCAGCAATATAATCCAAAGAGTCCACCAAACCCTGGAGGTCACCGCCGTTGCGGATCTGAGTGCTCCTCATATCGGTCTCGAAGAGCGTCTCGTTCGCATTGTCATTCGTTGGGTCGCCATTGACGAAACGATCTAGGAAGACGGTGTAGAAGGGAAACCTCCAGTTGTCCGGGGAGGCTGTGTAGTTGGCCCGTTCATCTACGCTGTAGTCGAGAGGATTCGTAGCTGTCTTGTTCGCATTAAGATTATAATCTACTTCAGAAAGAGTGAATTTGAGGCCGTGAACGAAGGTAGTGGAAGACGAGAAAAGAGCAATGGCGGAAAGCCACGCGAGAGAAAACATCATCACCACACAACAACACACAGCTCACGAGTGGTGTGAGCCGTGGTGAGCGTTTGGTGGGTGGTGATGTGAACAACGGCAAAAAAAGAATGGCAGGGTGCTGAGAGTAGCACAACCAGAGTCTATCCTCCAACAAGAGCGAGTGACGACGACTATCAGCGAGTGACAAAGGTGAAGATGCCGAAAAGAAAAAGGGAAGACAATGGAAGCTTTCGGCGAGCCACAATATCACACGTCGCGCAACCCTACCGTCGGGCACTCCCACTCTGGCACTGAAGGGGAACCCTTGGAAGGCCCATGTTGACAGTGCGACCCCTGACCACTGCGCAGCAAGCAGGCGCAGGAGGAGGAGGAGGATTCGAGACTTTGCCTTTGCCTGTGCCTCCGCCTCCGGCTGGGCCGAGCTAAACCCGGCCAAGCACTCGCTTGTGAGCAGCAGTACCCACTACGAGGCTGCAGCAGAGGAACCCATGGAACCCAGGTCCCCAGAAGTGCCCGGCGGGAGAGTGCTGCGACTTGTCAGGCGAGTGAGAGCACCCATTTTCAGCCACACGGGGATACAAACGCGGACGCGAGAAAGGGGGGAGGGCCAGGGGGGGTTCCTGCGTCTGAGGCAGATTTCATCGGCTTGCAGAGTGGGGTGTGCGTGGCGATCGACGACGAGCAACAGTGACATTTTGGGCGGTGGGATACCAACCAGACCAGCCTCGCAGTCTGGACGTGTCGTCCGATCCCCTGTTGGGTGTAGACTATCAGCGGATTGAGAGGATGGGCGCGCCGTTGATGGGTGCGGTTGAACGGGCGCGGTGGATGGCCGGAGAAGTACCGGGAACATCTCTGCTGTCAAGCGTTGGCCCGAACAGGCTAGAACCCAGCATGGACCGAACCCTACGGTGCGCGGCATGGCGCTTCTCGAGGACACACACTGTGGGGTGGGTGTGGGTGTGGGTGTCTCATGCTCCTTTGTCTCTTTCTCTTGCTCCTGCTCTTTTCTCTCCTCTCCAGAACAAGCACCAGGACGGGCGGACCGTACAGCGTTGTTCGCTGTCGCCTTTCGGTTGGGGCAAATTGTGGAGGGGTGCCACAGATGCCAATCCGAGCATGCTGTGGGACCGCTGGGCTGCACACTAATTCGAATCCAATTCAACGGGCCTTTAGGACCCCATCCCCATCGCTAGTCGTCCGAGCCGGGTCTGGTGTTGTACCTGTCGGCATTCCCAAGTGCTGACCACCGCATCTCCCTGCTCACCACATGCAGTGCAGTGCAGTGCAGCATTGCAGTTGCAATCCATCGCGGCCATTTGACGCGGGCCGGGTAAGAAGTGTCAGCCCATCCCTTTTGCTCTGCCGTGAGGCTGAAGTTGGGTGCTGAGAGTGTGTCTTGTCTCCTTGCATTGGGAGGCGAGGTGGCTAATTGGAGGATTTGGGTTCTGATCTGATCAGCCAAGACAGAGTAAAGTCTTGTAGGGACGGCTCCTCCTGCACAAGCGGAATCCTCCTACCGTGGGTCGTCGGCACGTCGACCAGCGAGAAGCAACCCGCACAACACAAATACGTGATGTGATGCTGATGATCGATGTGAAGACGATGACGATCGCGGTCGATAACCGCGAGACCACAATTTAGTGTACAGACTGTGCAGTATATTAGCCCAACCTGCCCAGCCGTGCAGCTGACAGGCGGCGCGGGCAGCCCACAGCTCGCGTGGACACACAGGCTGCCTGAATTGACAGGTGCGTCGTGCTCCGTACAGTACAGTCCCAGAGAGACGGTTTTGGTGGCCAGTGAGGCCGGCCAGTAGCAGAGCAGGGCGCGATTCGATTCGGAAGATAGCAGATGGCAGATGGCAGCTGGGAGGGAGATGACGATCATGCCTTGAAAAAGCAGGGGACCTGGGACCGGCCCACTGCTGGTTGGTGTAGTGTGGAACCCAAGCTCGACGAGCAATCGCTTTGGGTTAGGTGTCAGGGCAGGAAGAGATGGGTGTCCTGTAGGTCCCAGGGAGCCCCCTGCTGGCGTGCAGACGATACGAGGAGAAAGCGGCGCCTCGTCAGGGGTTGCAGCCACTCAGACGGGGCCTTCCCGAATCAGAGAGGGCCGCCCTATCAGCGCATCAAGGTTTACTGTAAATCTTATCCCTGTTCCCTACCGTGGAACCGCGTCCACTGTCCACACACAACCGCACCGCACCGCACTGCACAGTCGCTTCTTTTCATCAAAACTGATCCTTTTTTCTAAACTTGGTATCAGGCCCCATCATGATTGGCACTGTCTGTTGACTCGCCGCTGGGCCCTGCCTGGCTCCTCTCTGATCTCTGCCGCCCACATCCTCGACTGCTTCTGCTCTCTGTTCTGTTCAGCTCCCCTCCTGTCTTGTCCCTGTCCCTCCTTGTCCTCCGCCCGCCTGGGGGGGCCACAGCACGAGTCCGAGTCAGTTTATTAGTAGCAGGTACCAAGCCTCTCCCCCCTGGGACCAAAAAGGGTCCAGAAGTTCATGCGACAATGGAAAACAACATCAGACGAACGGGCGTTGATCCCGCTCCGTCCTTACGGGCGCAACACACGTGTTGTGCGCGCTCTGGCTGGTCTGGACAGTCTGGACAGTCTGGACGGTCTTTTGGGTCCGTATTTTGGGTCTGTCAATCAGGGCTGTCAGGTTAATCAGGTCAATCAGTCTGTCACCCATCGATCGGCAAACTTAAACAAAAACTTTGCTTAGACGCTCTCTGCACTCGCTGATCACAATCACACGCTCTCTCGCTGTCTTATCACGAGGTGGTCTGGGTGTCGGGGTGTCTGGGTGCAACACCACCCCCGCCAGTCCTTCGTTTCCCTCCTGGCGAATGCCATGCCATGCACGAAATCCGGCTATGGACCCCCGACGGGTCACATCGCCGCTTAATCAGACCAACCACTCAGACGCCTCGTTGCAATCTCTGGATACGATACGGATAACCACCGGTCTGCTCCCAAATGTCCACTCAACCACTCACTAGCACTAGCATCGGCGCAGTACGTTAAAGGGGCCGCCAGCCTAGCCTCGTTGTCATTGTATCTACTCTGTACACAGTACTCCGTAATCTATTGCACCCTCGTCCACCATCCGACAAGCCTTGTGCCTGTCTTTTTTCCTCCCTCGAGAGGCGAAGGGGGATTGCCTCGATGCTGCAACGTGACGGCCCCATCCCGGACGCTTCTGGAAATCTCTGCCGGCCTTTTCGGGCAATCACAACAAATCACTACTCGAGCCTTTGATTTCTTTGGCTCTCCTCATGACGCCCCTTTCTGCTCTTGGCAGGGCATGTCTCTCGCTTTGCCCGAGCTGCCGAGTAACCGCAAATACACCGTCGCGCAAGAAGGGGAAAGATCACTGGGCAATTGTGGGACGCTGCTGCTGGCCTTTATTCGGAATACGGGAGCGCGTCAGGTTACAATAGGACCAAGGCTGTTGCTTCTCCCCCCCCCCTCCCCCCTGTAATCTAGGGCGGGCCTCAGGGAAACGAGAGAACAAGCAATTTACCAACACAGACACTCCTCCACAAGTCGTGGGTTGTAAGTCTGATTAGCTTTCCTCCATCGCTACTCCAGTTCTTTCCCTTACACGAACCTCTTCTTTGCGATCAAGTAGCCTTGGTCTTTTCTCCTCGTGCCTTGAACCACATTCGTTTGGACCCCTATTTAGTGAATTGCTGTTGTGTATAGTTCGGACTCAGGCAATATACCCTCGCACTACGCGCTCGACATTACGCGTACAGTCCTGAACCCGAGGAGTCCAGTCAATCTTTTTACCTCCACAAACATACAGGCACCATGCGTGCTATTTCGCTCGCTTTGACAACGGCTTCGGCCCTCCTCAGTGTATCTGAAGCTGCTTCTCTGGAGCAGTGGAAGTCGCGCTCCATCTACCAGGTCTTGGTCGACCGTTACGCCCGAACCGATGGATCAACCACGGCGGCCTGCGATGAACTTTATCTATTCTGTAACGGGACATGGACTGGCCTGATCAACGGTCTGGATTACATCCAAGGTGAGTACCTTTGAATCCAACCGAAACCTTGCCCCCAGCAGGGATAGTCGTAGAAAGGATGGCTGATGGGAATCGCGAAATACAGACATGGGCTTCACTGCCATACAGATCAGCCCCGTTGTAAAGAATATCGAGGATGACACCGCCGTGGGTGAGGCGTACCACGGCTATTACTCGCAGGACCTTTACGCCATCAACGAGCACTTTGGCACCGCCGATGAGCTCAAGTCACTGGCCGATGAGCTCCACAGCCGTGATATGTACCTTCTAGTTGATGTTGTCGTCAACAACATGGCCCAGAAGTTCAACAACACCATCCCACCGCCTGTCGACTACTCCGTGTTTGAGCCATTTGACAACCAAGACTACTTCCACCCCTACTGCAACGTGACTGAGTGGACAAATGCGACAAACTACCAGGACTGCTGGCTCTACCCCTATGGTGTCGCGTTGGCTGACTTGAAGACGGAGGACACCAAGGTTGCCGACATGTTCGGCAGCTGGATCAAGGAGCTCGTTTCCAACTACTCGATCGATGGCCTGCGTATCGATGCTGCTAAGCACGTCAACCCTGATTTCCTGCCGACATTCGTCTCCAGCTCTGGTGTTTTCGCTCTGGGTGAGGTTCTCACTGGCGAGACTGCTGACTTCTGCCCGTACCAAACCCAAGGCTACCTGCCCGGCATGCCCAACTACCTGGAGTACTACCCGATCATCGACGCCTTCAACGACGGTTCCATGACCGCGATCGACGTGATGCGCCAGAGCGCACGTGATGCTTGCAATGACACTCTGGCTCTCGGCTCTTTCGTCGAGAACCACGACATGCCTCGTTTCGCTCACTACAACGCCGACATGGCCATCGCCAAGAACGCTATGGCGTACATCATCCTCAACGACGGCATGCCTCTAGGTGAGTCCCCCGAGTCATTGAGCTCATCTGAGAGTTTCGGGTAACATTGGAACCCCGAGGTCGATCATCGCTGGACCCGAGACATATTTGCTGACAGGTGACCCATTCCCACAGTCTACCAAGGCCAAGAGCAGCACTACTCGGGTGGCGAGACGCCCGCCAACCGTGAGCCCGTGTGGCTGTCAGGCTTCAACAAGTCGGCCGAGCTGTACATTACGGCTCAGAAGCTCAACAAGGCCCGCAACACGTTGATCGGCCTGACCAATACCTCCGACACGACGTACGTCGACTCCAAGGCCCAGACGCTCATGACCAACGACAACCACCTGTGCCAGGTCAAGGGCCCCGAGGGCTACCAGATCGTCAGCTGCATCGTAAACCACTCGTCCTCGGGCCCATCGTACAGCCTGTCCATTGGCGGCTTCACCGCCGGCGACCAGGTCGTCGAGCTGCTGAGCTGCGGCACCGGCACCGCCGATGAAACCGGCAACGTCACCATGTACATGAACCGCGGTGAGCCCAAGGCCTACGTTCTGCAGAGCCTGCTGCAGCAGATGCCCGGCGTGTGCAACACCACCGAGGACGCCGAGACGGCCTCCAAGGATGGTGCCGCCGTCGGCCTGAAGAGCAGCCTGGCAGTTGTTCTCACCGCTGCCTTCGCGTCTGGCATGATGCTGCTGTAGACGGGAGCTCTCTTGATTTTGGACCGGTTGGCTGTGGATATTGGTTTACTGCTGGCGTGATGCTTCGTGCTTGATGCTTCGTGGCGCGGTAGTGGGGCGGTGGTGGAAATACATACCTTTGCGTGTGCACATGTTACTAATCCTGCACGTACATATGTTTCATGAAAAATACTTTGATATCCAGACTTACGTACTTGACACTAATTCATTAATATGAACGCTGTCTGTTATCATTCATGGGTGTTGAACATTGGCGAATGGAGATCCCGGCAAGCTCTCCTGGACGTACAGGTTGCAGCGTTTAGGATCTCTTGAGGGCCGAGTATCGGTCCATTCTCATCAAAATATTCTTGATAGAATCTCACTGCTTCAACCTGCTTGGCGAGCTATGTTCAGGGGGTCCAACTCGTGTTGGAGAGCTGGAGTTCAGGTCACGAGGACCTCCTGACTACAATCGGTATTAATGGAAACGACCTGACATTATTCATGCATCTTGGACACGCATTTCAGAGGTTGGACTGATCGCAACGCTCCCTTTGGCAGTATAGAAGATGGCAGTCAGTACAGTAGGACTTTACATCAACTTTTCCATTCATCGACGTAGTACCCGGTTCCAACACTCTCATGCCGACCATCAGCGCAGGTAATCCAGGGGTTCCCAAATGGTGGAACCCCCCACGACGGTTCATCCCAGGACACCCCATATCCTGTAGGGCTTAGGAGGTTTCACGTATGAAGACACTCGGCCGAGTTGAAATGTCGTTCGAGTCAAACTTCAATGCCAATGTTTGGGATCCATCCCTGCAAGCCTCCCTGTCACCAAGAACTTGACGTGAGCCTCAAGACTGCCCTCAACGACATGCTGCAGGGGGCGTTGTATGTCCTCAACAGCAGTCTGTCTGAACCAGACGCTCGTAGCCAACAGGCTGTTGGGAGTAGGACATTCTCAGCACGACACGACACCTAGCACCTAGCTATAATCTCTGGGATGAGGGATGTCGTTGTGTCTCGCCGACGCCGCGGGACGGCCGTCCAAGCGGGATGCGGCTCTTGGGAGCACAAAGGCCAGAGCCGCAGCTTCCTGGGCACCAACTTCGTTAACTCGTGAATCTGACAAAGACTGATGGAAACGGCCGCTAGTAGCCTTTAGTAACAGAAACGTCCGTGATTCCTGGCTCTGGCTTAGTATGCTGGGCAAGAATCACGGACTCGCGGTAGTAAATAGTCGTCTACGTCACATTGACAGCTTCATTCAACAGATGGATTATAGCGAGAGGTGGACCAGCTACAAAGCTGAACAGAATGCCCATATTGACATTTATGGCCTCAGTCTTCAACATTATTATTTCAATTGGCCTCTATAATTGTCAATCGGACAATAAACCTTGTTGAAAAAACAATCAGAGCCAACAGCAAAGTACAACTTCTCGACATGTCCACCCTTCGCGCCCTCCGACCACTCGCCCGCCAGGCGGGTGCAGCACGTCAAGCCTTCCCAAGGGCATCACCAACACCGAAACCAACGTTTCCAATGCAGCAGCAACAACGGCGCTTCCTTGACACCTCGAGCGCGCCGCTCCTCTACTCGGCGCACGCGCAGGTGGTCGGGGCGCGGACGGGCAAGGTGCACGGCGAGAACCTGGACGTCGAGCTGACGATGGCCAAGGCGCTGGGCGGCGCGGGCGACCGGGGCAAGACGAACCCGGAGGAGCTGTTCGCGGCGGGCTACGGGGCGTGCTTCCAGTCGGCCATGAACGCGGCGGCGGCGAGCACGGGCGTCAAGATGCCCACCCGCCCTGAGGACTCGGTCGTCGAGACGACGGTGCACCTCGTCGGCGACATGAAGGCGCTCGACATGGGTCTCCGCGTCAACATGAGCGTGCGCGTCAAGGGCCTGGGCCGCGAAGACCTGGAGAAGGTCGTGCAGAAGGCCAAGGAGGTGTGCCCGTACTCGAGGGCCACCCAGGGCAATGTTGACACGCAAATCAAGGTGGTGAATTTCGAGGATGGAGAGAATGATATCGCCGGAGGCGGCGCCAAGTCCTACGGAACGAGCACGTATGGTTGAGAAAGGTGATCCTCGGAATTGACTGGAAACATCGTATAAAGGTTTCATCTGTTGGGTTTGTAGAAAAGAAATTGTTGTATTGGTCTTGTCAATCTGTCTCGCTCGACCCAACTCGCGTGTCTCTGGACAGAGCGATACAAACACGAAGGAAATCCGAAGGAAAGTCCGGTTCGCCTGCAAGGAAATCTATGCAGACGTGGAAAGTCGTATTAGCCGGCCCAAATGACTCCTCCGTCAACATCTCTTTGTCTATCGGATCCTAAACTCCTAGCCGGGTAAGGCCTTGTGTTCATAGTGTGAGGTTGCGCATGTAGAATTAAAGAAAACCGAGGCCAGTCTCTCTGTCTTTCTTTGACAAAGCTCTTCCGCTGATCACGCCTCGCATATTTTTTTTGCAGTCTTTTGACATGGCCATTCCGTCCATCACATTGGTTTTCGACTTCCGATCTTCAAGTAGCCTGACCACCCGAGGCTGGATTTTGCTGGCCTACCGGCCCGGTCGTGCCCGCCGCACCCGCCGCACCTACACCCGCACTCGCGGCGCTCTCCCCAACCCTCAGTTCGTCTTCGGGCACTCCCACAGCGACACTCCCTGCGGCGCTGCCCGCAGTGCTCAACACGCTCGTCACTCTCTCGGCCCTGGGGCGTGCAATGCCTGCTCCCCCACCCGTGATGTTTACACTGGCCGTGGTGCTAACACTCTCGCTGCGCGGTCTCGTGCTTGCATCGCTTGCTCTCCGTTCACGGACCAAGCGTTCCAGTTCTCTGATCCGCCGCTTCAAGGCGTCGTTTTCGCGCTTCACTGTTTCCAGCTCCTGGCGATGGAATGCGGTCTCTTCGTACCTTGAAGTAACAGACATCACGTTGGGGGACATCATCTCTGTCGAGGCCGAGCCAGGGCCCGGTGTCACCTGTGAGTGAGAAGGGGCTTGTGCGGACGCGCCGGGTGCTGACCGCAGGTGGAAATAGCCAGCATGTGCGGCATCAGCCATGTGTGAGCTCGCAAACGAGCTGGCGTGCGCAGGCGAGCTGCTCAGGCTCTGTCTTGAATGGCTTTGGGTGCTGTTCTGACGGCTCAGAGCCGTGGCACCAGGCCTGATGGGCGCTGGCGAGGTGATGTTGACCACCGATGTGCTTCCCGTTGTTGCTGCTATGCTTCGCGCGCTCGCACTCGACCCGCTTCTGGTGTGCCGTCGCTCACGCCCGCTGGTCTGAGATGGTATGCTGAAGCCGGATCCGGAGAGCACTGCAGCGATCCAAGTTAACAAAAGCCGATGCGTTAGGTTCTCTGCAATAGATTCGGGACAAGGCCAGTAATGGTCTTTCCTTGCCGCCCACAGCCCAAGCCACCAACCATTCCTGGCGTCCATAAAGAGTGTGAAACGTGATCATGAGAGCTGCTTACGATGTTGTCTGCCATCCGGAATCATGGGAATCGTAGATGTGGAGGAATCGGCGCCAGATTCACTGGCAGAGGCCGAGGATGCATCATTATGCTGTCTTAGAATCTCGAGTTCGCGTGTGAGACGGTTGACCTGTATGGGAGGCACTGTCAGCGGGGACTTGAACAAACAGAGCAGCGGATTTGGTTTGGAAACATACGACTGCCTCCTGCTCCTTCTCGACTTGCTGGTGAAGCTCAGCAGCTGTAAGTGGGTGAGGGTGGCGCGTTGGCCCAGGGCCTGAGGCAATAGATGCTGGATCTGCTGGCGGGTGTGCCGCACTGCCTGTGGGTGCAAGGCGGGGCGAGGGGAGAGATGCAGTGGCCGGAGCACCAGTGTTGACGGCATTCTGATTCGAGGGCAGGATATTAAGGGCGGGATCTGAGGTCGAGGGCACAGGGCCGGGCGCGGGGCCAGGACCGGGCACTGGTGGTGGAGGCATTTGCTGAGATGAGGCCCGCCGGGACAGAGCTAGAACGCGAGGAGATGGAGGGACCGAGTTAAGGTCCGGCATTTCCAGAACTCTCTAGAGACCTTGGAAGACGGTGGTCCGACACGCGACGATGATGCAGGTGTGGGTCCTGCAGCCTGCTCGCGCTCGTGGAGTTGATCGCGTCGTGACAGCTTGAGGCGGGGGTGGGGTTCAAGCAATAAGCGTCACTTGGTGGGCGACGGTCGTGAGAAGAGCAGAAGCAGACAAGAGAAGGCAGGCTGTCAGATCATCTATGCAAGAGAGAAGATGAGGGGCCACATTGAGACAGCCCTTTTCTCCTTGCACAACACAACCAAACAAACAAACAAACATACGAGTAGAAGTGAAGTGTTGCAGCATACAAATGCTCCCACCTGCTGCTTCGGTTGCTGCAGGGTTTTTTTTTTTTAGATTGAGGATTCATGCGGTATCAGGCTATTCCGTCTGGACCTGGTATCAGGAAGCTCAGCCTGACGAGCTGCGAGCTGCGAGCTGGGAGCTGAGAAACATGTGCAGCAGTAATAATAATAGTAAGACAGGTCGGCAGGTGGGTCTACACGGTACACGCCCAAGTACCTGAGTGGTACTTCCCCTGCCTGGGTGTGGCACAGTCTGCACGAGACCCAGGTATGGGACAGCAGCTCAAACCCATCGGCTTTTGCAGTAGAGCAGATGAGGCAAGTGCAGATGCAAGTGCAGATGCAAGTGCAGGTTCAAGTGTAAGGACAGGCGCTTCCCTACGGGGGCAATGATGTCCTCTTGATGGGCGTCGTCCAGAGGGAGAATGATATCATGGTGATGTCTCAACCCCTCTGACGTGTGTATTTCCAAATGAACGGTGAGCTACCAGAAGAATCTGGCTTACTTTTTAAGGATCAGTTTCGTTCCTCCAAGAGGAATTCTTTGCCCAAACTAAACAATTCAAACGGACCACACCTTCCATTCCAAGCTCATCGTCACCTCTCAAGGCCCCCCCCCCTTAACTCACTCTTGCGTAAGTCAGGCATTGCCTTCCCCCGCCTAGGGTACTGCTACTTCAGCTGTCCTCGAACAACGATCAATGGCAGCAGTGTGGGAGAGAAGACAAAGCTAATTCAGCAACTTTGCTGTTCCCCAGAAACCAAGTCTTCATACCATCAATCCACAACATCAGTTAAGATGTCAAGCAACGAAGGCCGCCAGTCTCCCCCCCCTGAGCAGCAGAGCGGAGCTCAGCTCAAGTCAGTCCCAGGTCAGGGTCAGGGTACCGACGACGCCACCAACAAGGAGCAGACCAACAGCTCCGGGCTTGATGTATGATTGTCACTTCAGAGAACTGGACGGTTTTACGACTGGCATGCTAACGAGGACTAGAACCTCTCATCCAACCCCAAGGGCGTCCTGGACGACGCCGTCAAGGAAAAGTTCTCCAAAACATCGAACAGCGAGGGTACGCAGCAGAAATGAGGGTACTGCGAGGACAAAACTGCCGTTTGGTAGTGCGTTATAGAAGCGGTCCTGATAATAGCTTAATGAGCAACAACGGCATGAGTTTTTGAACCAACGCATCGAGGGAACCTCTTGAGATGTTGATGTAATGTCTTGATTCTCTACTTTAGTGGCAATAGACGGATGACAACCTCCATGTGAGAGCGTATAGTATCATTACCACTCTCTACTCCGTAGAGACATTCAAGTGCTACATCATACCTGCATCTTACATGGTGGGATCATGCCTTGAGCTCCTGCAATTGAGTGGAGTACGGATGAGGCAGCCATCCTGCCATCTCGCTCTCGGAAGCACGAAGCCACAATGTACGAGATTGCCTAGAGACAAGTTATCTTCACATGCTTGTTAGTCCTGACCAGCCGGTATGATTCAATAGTCTGTGGCAAGGGCAAGAGAGGCAGGATTCAACCGTTGAGACAAGGGCTGTCATATTGGCTGATTAGATGTGGCGCAGAGCGAAAGCTTGACGACAGCCTGAGCCCCAGAGCTGAGCCATTTGCGCCAGCTACGTATTCGCAGGTGACAAGATGAGGGGAGCTCTTTTACTTACCCCGCGGGCCTTTTGCCATTTGCTCATCTGTTAGCGAAGCACCACTCCACCTGGGCACTACCAGCGAATGACGTATCCCGTCCCTTCCTGCCATCATCGCCAGCCAGAGTCATTCTTGCCCCCCCTTAAGCTCCCTCCCTCGCTGGATTCTTGGCAGCTACGCGTAACCCATCACAAGCACTTCCGAATTGTTCTCAGTTGCTGCCTTCTCATAAAAACCACATTTCCGCGCATCTTCTTCCAAAGTCTGCGTTTCCCCCATCTGCAACAGTCAAGCTTCAGTCACATCTCTACCTCCTTCCGATAATCTTCACACCACTACCCACACCCAACACCGTCAACATGTCTGCCACAACTGTTTACGTCAAGAACATCGCCGGTAAAACGGACGACAAGGAGATCCGCGACTTCTTCAGCTTTTGGTAAGCAGCTGTCCCCTCTCTTGAGCGCCCTGCTGGCATCCTAACGGTTCTTTCAGCGGCAAGATTACCAGCCTCGACGTCAAGGCCGAGGGCGAGACCAAGTCCGCGACCGTTGTTTTCGAGAAGGAGACTGCGGCCAAGACCGCCCTCCTTCTGAACAACACCCAGCTCGGCTCGACCCACATCTCTGTCGAGTCTGCGACCGGCTCGCTCCCCGAGGATGCGGACCACCACGCCACCAACGCTGAGCGGGATTCCGATGAGATCACGCAGGAGGAGAAGCCCCGAGCACGGATTGTTGCGGAGTACCTCGCTCACGGCTACGTCGTTGGTGATGCTGCCATCCAGCGGGCGATCGAGCTTGACTCAACGCATGGCGTCTCGAACCGATTCCTTAACACTCTGACCGGTCTCGATAAGAAGTATCATGCCACCGACCGGGCCATGACCGCCGACCAGAGCTACGGCATTACACAGCGGGCAAATACCCTCTGGTCCGGTCTCAACTCGTACTTTGAGAAAGCTACCAACACTCCCACCGGCAAGAAGCTGGTTGACTTTTGTAAGTAACAGGAACACGTTGGCTCGCCTCACAGGCCAATCAACCAAAGCAGACCACGGTGCTAACCACGTCTTTTGTTGTAGACACGCAAGGCCAGAGGCAGGTCACCGATATTCACACCGAGGCCCGTCGTCTTGCTGAGCTCAAGAAAGAGGAGCACGGTGGTTCTGCGTACAAGGCTTCCGGTTTGGAGCGCGTGTTCGGCGCTGAGAAGCCCAAGTCTGAAGCTCCCTCGTCTGGCCCTGGTGCCCCCGCCGCGCCAGGTGCTGCCACCACAACGGAGACAACTCAACCCGTAAAGCCTGCTGAGGGTGGTCTTGGCACTCAGGAGTCTGCGACGATTCCCCAGCCTGAGAAGTCCGGTTAGGAAAGCGATGAGGCCGCTTAGCAAGAAGCTATTCGCGAGGCGGCGGTGAGATATCACCGGGAGCAGTGAACCACCTCGAGTGGTGCTGAGCTGGAAGAATTGCATGCGACGTTTATGACTGCCCGACACGACCCCTTTTAGAATGAAAGCCCTGACACATGAATACCCCTTACCTGTTGGTGCTTTTGCACGGACTGCTCATTGAGGCGGAATATCACATAGTTCCTAAGTTCAATTCAGAAACCTTTCACGTCGTGATGATACGCATCTGTCAAGGTGGATATGTATCGTATAACCCGCTCTATTTGGGTTTATTGATAGGTTAAGATCACAATCATATATGGCTCTGGTTCTGATCCCGGCGTGAACCAGTGCCATTCGTCTTGCATGTCAAGGTCATGCCATTGATTTACATGTAGCATGTAGAGGCGTACAAAGTCTTTGCATGAAAGACGGAATAAATAACAATGTGCAGTATTTGAACCCCGAAGCAAATCAGCGTGCGAAGACCATACAGCGTATAGTCCATGTAGTGACACTGATTGGAGTCCTGTTTGACGCCTCATGACGCCTCATATGCTTCGTAGCAGCTTCAAGCATCGTACCACGTGTTTCAAGTGCCGCAATAACGGAGTCCTCACCGGAACCACCAGTTCACAGATCCGTTCAGCCGTCCATCGTCAGACTGGCTCTTGACGCTGTGCCACCAACCTTTCGGGATAAACAGCGCATCGCCGGGCCCCAAGTGAGCCTGTTGCAATTCCACCTCCGGCCCACTCCAAATGACAGTCTGCAGCATCTCCCTCTCCGGTCCCTCCATCATCTCAGCTCCCCTGATCCGGGAGTTCGCACCCCACTGGCCCAGCCTGGCCTGCACGTGGCGGAAGACCGCGTCACCGTCCCGGGGCGGAAGCAGCCGTACGGTCTTGGAGCTGCGGAGCTGGACGAACAGGTTGGGGTTCGGGTCGCGGTGGAGGGGCGTGTACGTCGGTTCCAGGCCGAGCCAGATGGAGGACGCGTAGATGTCGCCCCTGCCGGCCTCTTTCACGATGCGCGGGGCGGGCAGGTCCTGTGACATCTCCTCGGGCAGGTCGGACAGGGAGGACTGGGCTATGTATAGCTGCCGCATGCGAGACGGCTCCTGTGTTTCCGCGTTGTACCTCAGGGCGGCGATGAGCAAGGCCAAAGGGGCTTCGAAGCGGAGCAGTCGCTGCTCCCGGGCGCCTCGAGGCTCTGTGTCCACCATGAGGAGCTGTTGGCGCAAGTGGCCAGCGAGAACTGGCTCGACCGCCGCCCCGGCGTTTTTGCTATTACCAGACTCGAGAAAGGTGATGAACTGGCTGACAACATTCCCTGCGCCCTCGTGCAGCTGTGGATACATGAGCTCGTAAGGCATGCGAGCCATGGAGAAGCCTTCGAAATAGCGCGAAACTGCCTCCGTGATGTGAGTGTTGTGATCGTCAGCCACGGGCTGAAACCACCTCTCGATAGCTGGCAAGCGAGAAGACCCATGATTCCGTTGTCTCATAAGCAAAGGCTTGCCTGCGTCAAAGGCCAGCTCCCTCAACCGCGGCATGTCAACGCTCTCGTGCGATGTGTCTACCGCGGCGACCTGCTGGATGAAGGAGTCACTGCTGTGACTTCGAACCTGAACAGCCCTCCATGGCGAGGGCTGATAGCGCCTCACAGCCCTGCTGAGTGTCGTGTTCATCCGGGTTGTCGCTCCAGATTCCTGCCGGCATCGTAGCCTGTGACTGGACAGTAGTCACCGCTGTCGAACAATTGATGGCAGTACAAATGGAAGGTGAGCGTCATCCGTACGTATATGAACGTTCGTGATCTGGCATGATTTCAATCTCAAGACCAGCTAAGTAAACGTCTTGTTTTCGAGGATCGGCTGAAGGTAACTGCGTCGCCGACGGTCGAGCACAGGCTCCAAGACTCGAGCCTAAGGACGCTGCAAGCGTATTTGGTCTCCTTGGCGAAGCACCTTACTTGGTGGTAATGCACGGGCCACCTCCGCCATCCCACCAGCCAGCCCAGGCCGCAATTCCAGCAACCGATCTGCGCCTTTGACCTCAGCTTGAAAGACCGCAAGATCAAGAAATCGCAAAACAGCATTACCCTCTCCACCCCGCCATCTGTCCGCCAACGTCGCCTACAACTTGGCTCCGGGAAAGCGCTCCTGGTCCGATCACTTGGTAGTTGGGCGACCCTGGACAGTCCATCCAGCGACCCCTCGGGCCTAGAGCCATCCCACTTTGCATCCCATCACAACGCAACGCCGCAACCTTGGCACACACACACCCCCCGCCAACGCGTCTTTTTGCCCGGCGCATCCTCACCTTTCCTGCGATCCCCTTCTAAGGTCGTGCTTCCTGGAGGCTCGCCCCTGCTCCCGCCGGTGTTGCCCTGTTTTGTTGGCTGAGTCAACATGTCGACCTCCTCAGGACCACCAGAGTCCTGGATAGCCTCCTTCTGCTCCCTCCTCGGCCACGAATATTTCGCAGAAGTTTCAGAGGAGTTCATCGAGGATGACTTCAACCTCACGGGGCTACAGTCACAGGTGCCCATGTACAAGGAGGCGCTCGAGGTGAGTCACGCCCCCCAAATCCCGCGGACGTCTCGGGGCAGGCAGCCTTTTCTAACCGATAGAACGCGTAGATGATACTCGACGTCGAGCCAGAAGACGATGAGGATGAGGAAGACGAGGAAGACGAGGACGAGGAAGACGTTAGTGGCGACGGCCTCGACCGGAGGCTTCCTGGAGAGCGACGACACCATAGCAGGATGGCTAGCGACCTTTCCGTGATCGAGTCCTCTGCCGAGATGCTCTATGGCCTCATACACCAGCGATACATCTGCTCGCGCGCAGGCATACAGCAAATGTCGGAGAAGTACGAAATGGGTCACTTCGGCTGCTGCCCCCGCACGAATTGCAACCAAGCAAGAACGCTGCCGGTCGGGCTGTCGGACATACCAGGAGAAGACACGGTCAAGCTTTTCTGTCCTTCTTGTCAGGATGTCTACGTGCCTCCCAACAGTCGTTTCCAAACCGTCGACGGTGCGTTCTTCGGCAGGACATTCGGCGCCCTGTTCCTCCTCACGTTCCCGGACTATGACTACTCGAAGCACGGTGCCGACCTAATGTCCTCTAACTCCCTGCACATAAGCCGCCGGTCTGGCGACGATGACTGGATGGTCAATGGCATGCATGCCAGGAACATTGCCCCCAGCCTGGGGCCAGGCAAGATCTACCAACCCAGGATTTATGGGTTCAAGGTATCGGAACTTGCCCGCTCTGGTCCACGGATGCAATGGTTGCGCGACAAGCCTGCGGACCTGTCTGAGCTTGACGAGGCACGCCGTTACGCAGAAGAAAACACAGATGACGACGAGAGCATGACCGGCAACTCCAAGCCTCCTCGGAGGAGGCCTCGTGGAAGTGCCCGCCTGCGCCAAAGACAACAACAAAACGGAAGCCCTATGGCCGTCGAGGCGAACGGTGCCGAGTCAGAGCTCTAGAGGCCTCTGGCTCATAAACCTGAAATCGAATCGCTCTACGGGGCCGAGATCCAAGACCTGACGGTCACTCTGACGCGCATCCTATTTGGTGCCAACAAGTCGCGAAAGAGCCGAACAGAAGGGCCACCATGGACGGCCTCGCCACCCACGCCAGCCCCGCCACCGAAGCCCACGGTAGCTGACGTTCCAGGGCCATACCGCCCCCATCAAAACGACATGAAGAGTTCTGACTTGCCTGGATTCGATGCCGATGGAAACCGCCGTGCATTTGAAAGAGGAGAGGACATGATTCTACTAGATGCTTTCACGGAGGAACACACATGACTGAAACTTTCTCCGAAACCATTCTGGACTACAAGGTTTCAAAAACGACAAAATCAGCCATAGACCAGCCGGGGAAGCGGAGTTCGCAAGCCGTTGGCTATTCCCTTTGAACAACGAACCGCGAGGTTTCGTCGGAGCTGCAAAACATCGGCGCAATTTTGCTGAGAGCAAGGAGCAAGCCCGGGGGGCTGCGGGATGCGGGGTGTCCGGACAAAGTATGGAAGCCACGGAAACAGTGTCGGAGGAGCGAGGTGTTGGGCAGGATGCTTCAAGCTACACATTACTTGCATGCGGTCGGCGTTGTTCTTCTCCTTCCCTTCATGGATTTTGACATATACGTTTGTGTGGCAGAGGCGGCCGTGACCGCGGCCGCTTGATGACGGGTCTGCTGTGGCATCCGCTGCAGCAGAGGACACAATCCACAACCTCTTCCTTTGTCCGTCTCCAGTGCTGCTGCCACCCATCTTTCTGACGTGGGGATCGTGACCGTCGGGTGCTTTTCTATTTATTTTTCCACGGGGCTCGTTGGAGCAGAATACTATTGCATGAATAGACTAATACGAAACCCATGTTCAACTCGCCCGCCTCTTCGACGAGCTTGCAGGACCGACGATATACATATCGACCGCCGTGTGCGGCTCCCGAGCGGCGCCGGGACATGAGCAGCCGAGGAATGGTATCTTGCTCTGCGTGAGTTCGTCCCAAATCTGGCTGTCCCTCATCCTGTGCCTTGCTTTGCCCGCCCCTGCCGATTCGCCCGTGGGCCGTCAATCCTGAGTGGTTCATAAACCGGAGATATCTTGAATATGTGTATTGGTCACCGAACCCTTCAGGTTCTAGCCGCGAGCTTGGAAGGGGGGGGGGGGAGAGAGAATGTGAAAGTGAGAAATTGGGGGGGGGGGGAGGCCAAGGATGTGGTGTCGCTGGCAGACGCTCCTGTCTCAACACCGCCGGAATATTGTCGTACGTATACATATGGCCCTGCACGAGCTCGCGTGCGGCTTTGCCTTGCCTCTCGCATGGTTATCGTCTTCGCAGCACAAGCGGTGATGACAACAACCAGCAGCTGCCATCTTCGCTTGTAATACATACCAGGACGAGTGTTGGTCCAGGACTCGAGCACCCGTTCATGTTGATCCTGAGACCACGTAGCTACACGGGCTCCCGAAACGACGCTCGTTGGTCAACATACTAGCTGATTCAGGACAGGCCGTAGTTCCTCGATATGTTGTATTCTCTAAAGTTGTAATTGTGGTGGCCTTGATTCATCGGGATCGGAAATCCTGGTCTTGGCTGTGCCTGATATTCTGAACCACACGAACCAGCGTACGTCACTCACTACCCGCTCGTATGGATCCCCTGTTGAGCATCAGGCCGTGAAAGGTGTTAACGGGTCCGCCGGTTTTGCATAAAGTCACCGTCGGCACCGATCAGGTTCCGGCTCCGGGTCAGCACGCATTGTTGCTAAGCAGCAGGCCGGGGATGGGCACTAATTCCCGCGGATTTCCACGGAGGCCCGGGTCGGCGGCCCATTCGGCGCTCGTGTCTTGCCTGTCTTTCTTGTACTGTGTTGAGTGGGCCTGGCGGGATGATGCTGACGACGCGGAATACGAACTCGATGGGGTATCTGCTAGACGTAAACGTGTGTCGCTGTTGTCCTGCCGCGCCCCTTGGGCCCTTGGCAGCAGCAATGATTATGACTCCTTCGCCGTGTGTTCCGTCTTGTTGATTTTGTGTCTGACGGAGGCAAGGGGTTTGCTCCAATCAGAGACGAAGACCATAGTCCTGGCGTAATCTTGTTGACCCTTTGGAGGGACGGACGGATTTCGAGGCCCTTTTTCCGTCCGGCCCATCTCGGGGAAGGTTTTCGAACGTTCCTGTTGTGAGACGAAACCCGCCGCCTCGGCACGAATACGGCCTAGCTCCCCTCGCTATCATGCGGGAGCTGTCACTGTCAGCCCGAGGCTGGGATTGCTGCGGGTAATCGTCGGCTGGGCGGGTGGGGGGGCAAGCCCGTCTCAGCGAGTCAGGATGCCGTCCCGCCAACGGGAGGACCGTGTCATGGTGGGGCCGTTGTGGGATCCGACGTCTGGTGGTTGTGGTGTTTGGACAAGTGAGAGCAACGGCCGTGCCGAAGGTGTGACAGAAGGGGCGGCAGCTTCAGTATACACGTGCTATCTAGGCAGTCAGGCAGTCAGGCACTCAGGTAGCCAGTAGCACTGTGTGAGCTTCGAGTCGGTACGAAGTACGTGCAGCACACAGAAGTGGGCCGCGATCAACCTCTTCCCAAGAGCGGAGCGATCAGATATCTGGGCTCGCTCGTGCTGGGCCACGTCGATCTCGACTTACAAGACGAACTAAGCCCAAACCCTGTCTTGCTCAATGTTGCACATGGCTGCTGCATGGGGCTGGTTACGTCCGACCAACAGCCCTAATTCCGGGACGAAGCTTTGATAGGATAGCCTCTTGGATCTCTTGCCTCTCTTGCCTCTGGTCGATATCAATGCCGCTGAGCTGGCCATGCAGCAGCAGCAGCACATCATCATCATTCTACACTACACCAACTCCACCGCCGAATATAGAGTTTCACTGACACGTCCCCGCCCTCGTAGCGCAGTGTTAATTAAGTCCCGCACAAGCTCGCATGCCCACGACGTTGCTGGCCCAACTGTTGGAGGCGACAGGGGGGTGTCTTCTCGGGGACTAGTAACTTACCGGGCGAGCGTCCTGGCGTGCCTGGGCCTGCTGGGACGGCATGAGTCCTCACCGAGACGTCCGAAACTTTTGTCGATCTCCAACAGACCCACCGGCCATCTCCTGGGCAGGCTGGGATCAATGATGGGGTCGGAATACTGTACTGCGCCGCCATGTGTAGTTTACGCATGCTGGTGGTCTATGTTGTGTACAACACTACATTGTAACTACCTAGGTACACTGCACCATGCAGAGAGGGTGGAGACCATTCCAGACTCGCCGAAACATGGCCATCACGAGCGCAATACTCCGAAAGCATAGGCCTTTTTTCTGACTAGTGACGGGTACATATTTCTCTTGTGTCGACATGGCTCACGATGTCTCATATGGGAGAACACTGGAGATTGTGAAGCCCCCCATGAGTCTTCATGGGTCACGTCCGGGGTGTCCCTGTCCATCTCCTCTCCTATTGTTCACGTCAACGTCCGCGTCGGCATCCTCCACACCCATACGCAGCATCGAATTATCTACCATATAGTATGCGCACGGTGTAGTTCCGTTTCTCCGTCGTTTCTCACCCATCTTGGCGGCAGCCTGCCTCACTGGTGATGATGCTGCCAAACGCCAGAAAAAGGAGGAATCATCAGTCCTTGATGTGTGGGCTGACAGAAGAGACACACGCATGGGCTGTATCTAGATAGAGATGCCTGCCACGTACTGCAAAGAACACGAATGTCTGTACACAGTCGTGGAGAGGGGCGCAGAAGCCAATTCGAGTCGAGCATGGGAGGTCAAGAGCAGGGTCGTGGTGGGGCACAATGGGTACATAGTGGGCGCTCGGGGTCCGGCTCTACCCCATGTCCCTTTAGTGTAATAGGGCCTACTCCTAGTTCCCATGTCCCCCCCCCCCCTCCATGCGCCTGTTCCCAAGCTCCCGAGAGCCCTTGGACTTGGAATCGTTGAAACGGCCAAGGGGACATGTTGTCTACTAGTCTGGCAGGATTGGAGAAGAAACAAAAAAGTCAAATCGCCCTCTGGGCCTGTTCCAGAATGCTAATTTATAATTATTATTATAGGGCGGGGTTTTCCCGGCCCAGCTACCGAGCCGATCCTCGGACTGCCGGGCTCAAGATTTCCTGCCATCCGTCTAAGCCGCGTTGCCTTTCCAGGGCATTGCTTGATAAAACTTTGTTATCGCGCCTCCCTTTTCCCTTCCCCAGGTTGACAACAACCTTTCTTCGTACTAGAAGTCCAGGCACTTACCCTGCCTTGGTGGGAGGAGTCATAGTTTACCATCGATCGCGTCTTTAACCTTCGCTGCAGCCCCCCTTTTTTGCGTGCCTCTCTCGTCACTCCTTCAGGAGTGAACGGGTCCCATTTTCAGTTTCTAATTTCCAGAGGCCCGCACACTACACCTACTTTTGACTGAGACCCAGACCCAGACTCGTGCCAGACCCAGACCCAGGACCCTCCCGGGCCCAATTTGTAATCCAATATCAATATCGACATCAGGCTTCAAACCCTCCAAATATCTGACTCTCGCCAACTCACAACCGAGCAAGTCGCGTTGCATCGGGATCTCCAGGCCTCAAAGTTGGCCCTGCCCCGCGATACCTTCTGCGCCTATCTCTTATAGTCGCGCCCAGATCGCTTGGCAGGAGCTCTAAAAAAAAATAACCATGGATCCGGACGTGGAGAAGGCGGCACTCGAAGCTCGGGACCAGGACCACACCGACTTCCTGGCTCATCGCGAGGTCGAGGAGCCACCACGAAGAACTTCGACCGACAGTGACACCACCCGCGATCCTGAAGAGGAGCGGGAACAGGCCCGGCGCAACAACCCCCTGGGCTTGACCAGGACCAAGTCTGGCGTCTCAGTCGAGCAGGCCCGGGACGACTTCCAACAGCTGCGCCGTGAGATTTCTAGCCTCTCAAGAGCGTCCAGGGCAAGCCGTGAGGCCAGCCGCAGGGGCAGCAAGCATGACATCAAGCAGGAGAAAACCCACGAAGCCGTTGACGTGGCCGAGTCGGGCGGTACCTCGACCACCCTCTCCGACGATGAGCAGTTCGACCTGGAAAATGCCCTGCGGACGGGCTTGGACGCTGAGCAGCAGGCTGGCATCCGGCCGAAACACATTGGCGTTTACTGGGACCAATTCACCGTCAAGGGAATGGGCGGCTTTTCAAACTTTGTCAAGACCTTTCCGGACGCATTCGTCGACTTTTTCGACGTCATCTCGCCCGTCAAGAACCTCCTTGGGCTTGGCAAGAAGGGCTCCGAGACCACGCTTTTGGACAGCTTCCGCGGTGTCTGTCAACCCGGAGAGATGATCCTGGTTCTGGGCCGACCTGGTTCGGGATGCACGACCTTTTTGAAGACCATCGCGAACCAACGCTATGGATACACAAGTATCTCTGGCGAGGTCCGCTATGGCCCGTTCGAGGCCAAGGACTTCAACCACTACCGAGGAGAGGCAGTCTACAATGCCGAAGACGACCTGCACCACCCCACCCTCACCGTGGAGCAGACCCTCGGCTTTGCACTGGACACCAAGACCCCCAAGAAACTTCCGGCCGGCCTGACAAAGAGCCAGTACAAGAAAGCGGTCATCGACACGCTCCTCAAGATGTTCAACATAGAGCACACGCGCAACACCATTGTTGGTGGGCATTTTGTCCGAGGTGTCTCTGGGGGTGAACGCAAGCGTGTCTCCATCGCTGAGATGTTGATCACCAATGCTTGCATCCTGTCCTGGGACAACTCGACACGTGGCTTGGATGCGTCGACTGCACTGGACTTTGTCAAGTCTCTCCGGATCCAGACCGACTTGTACCGAACAACCACTTTTGTCTCGTTGTACCAGGCCTCCGAAAATATCTACCGGGAGTTCAACAAGGTGCTTGTCATCGACGGTGGAAAGCAAGTGTACTTTGGCCCTGCGAACACGGCAAGAGCCTACTTTGAGGGCCTTGGTTTTGCCCCTCGTCCACGACAGACGACACCAGACTACGTGACGGGTTGCACGGATGAGTTTGAACGCCAGTACGCGCCGGGATACTCCGAGGAGAATGCACCACACGACGCGCAGTCCCTAGCTGATGCATTCAAAGCCTCGCAGTTGTCGAAAGACCTGGCCCAGGAGATGACAGAGTACAAGGAGCGTCTCAAGGAGGCCCAGCAGCAACACGATGACTTCAAGATCGCCGTGCAGGAGAGCAAGCGATCCGGTGCCAAGAAGTCTGTCTACGCGGTTGGCTTCCACCTGCAGGTCTGGGCCTTGATGAAGCGGCAGTTCGTCCTCAAGATGCAAGATCGGCTCGCACTCATCCTCGGATGGCTCAGGAGTATCATCATTGCTATCGTCCTCGGAACCCTGTACCTGAACCTCGGCCAGACATCAGCCAGTGCTTTCAGCAAGGGTGGTCTGATGTTTATCTCGCTTCTATTCAACGCCTTCCAAGCCTTCGCGGAGCTCGGTGGTGTCATGACAGGTCGAGCGGTAGTCAACAAGCACAAAGCATATGCTTTCCACCGGCCGTCGGCACTGTGGATAGCACAGATCATCGTCGATCAAGCCTTCGCCGCCTCGCAGATTCTCGTCTTCTCGATCATCGTCTACTTCATGACGAACCTCTACAGAAGCGCCGGTGCCTTCTTCACCTTCTACGTCATGATTCTTGTTGGAAACATTGCCATGACATTGTTCTTCAGAATTCTCGGCTGTATTAGTCCTGACTTTGACTACGCCATCAAATTCGCCGTTGTGGTCATCACGTTCTTTGTGACGACCGCAGGTTACATGATCCAATACCAGGCGGAGAAGGTCTGGCTGCGGTGGATATACTGGATCAACGCCCTGGGTCTGGCCTTCAGCGCCATGATGGAGAATGAGTTCAGCAGGATCCAAATGACATGCTCGGGGACGCAGCTCGTGCCGTCTGGCCCAGGCTACGACGACATCAACCACCAGGTCTGCACCCTGCCCGGCTCCCGACCCGGCACTGATCAGGTCGCTGGAAGTGACTACATCACCGAAGGGTTCTCTTACCGCCCAGAGGATCTGTGGAGAAACTTTGGCATCATCATGGCTTTGATCGTCGCCTTCCTCTTCGGGAACGTCCTGTTGGGTGAGCTTGTCAGGTTCGGCATGGGTGGCAACACCTTCAGGATTTTCCAGAAGCCCAACGCCGAGAGGAAGGCCCTGAACGAAGCTCTGGCCAAGAAGCTTGAGGAGCGTCAGAAGAACAAGGCTGAGATCGATGCTGGCGGTGACATGAAGATCGAATCTGAGAGTGTCCTTACGTGGGAGAATCTCGTCTATGACGTCCCCATCCCCGGCGGAACCCGACGACTCCTTAACAATGTCTTCGGGTACGTCAAGCCTGGCGAGTTGACGGCGTTGATGGGGGCTTCAGGCGCCGGAAAGACAACCCTGTTGGACGTGCTTGCTGGACGGAAGAACATTGGTGTGATCGGAGGCGACATCCTCGTCGACGGTATCAAGCCCGGCAAGGAATTCCAGCGATCCACCAGTTATGCCGAGCAACTCGACATGCACGACCCGTCTCAAACTGTCCGGGAGGCTCTCCGCTTCTCGGCCGATCTGCGGCAGCCCATCGAGACTCCCCAAGAGGAGAAGTACACTTACGTCGAAGAGGTCATTGCCCTGCTGGAGATGGAGAGCATTGCAGACGCCATCATCGGGTCGCCTGAGGCTGGCTTGACGGTCGAGCAGCGCAAGCGTGTGACGATCGGAGTTGAGCTTGCGGCGAAACCCCAGCTTCTGCTTTTCCTCGACGAGCCCACTTCTGGTCTGGACAGTCAAAGCGCATACAACATTGTTCGTTTCCTCCAAAAGCTCGCTCGGGCCGGCCAGGCTATTCTCTGCACCATCCACCAGCCTAACGCGGCGCTCTTCGAGAACTTCGATCGCTTGCTGCTCCTGAAATCCGGCGGGCGCTGCATCTACTTCGGCGACATTGGCAAGGACGCCCACGTCCTCCGAGAGTACCTGGCGCGTCACGGTGCCGTGGCTGGTGAGACCGACAACGTGGCCGAGTTCATGCTCGATGCGATAGGAGCTGGATCATCCCCAAGGATTGGCGACCGAGACTGGGCCGACATCTGGGAGGACAGCAGCGAGCTTGCCAACGTGAAGGACCACATCTCTCAGCTCAAGGAGTCCCGAAAGGCCGCTGGTGAGCACGTCGACCCGACGCTGCAGAAGGAGTACGCATCGACCCTCTCGCACCAGCTCAAGACCGTCATCAAGCGAACCAGCCTGTCTTACTGGCGCTCGCCCAACTACCTGTTCACTCGTCTCTTCAACCATATTGTCATCGCTCTCGTGTCGGGCCTGACCTTCCTGAACCTCGACGACTCGCGCTCGTCGCTGCAGAACAAGGTCTTCGTCATGTTCCAGGTGACGGTCCTGCCCGGTCTGATCATGTCGCAGGTGGAGGGCATGTACCACTTCCAGCGGTCCATCTTCTTCCGCGAGCAGTCGTCCAAGATGTACTCGCCCTTCACCTTCACCGCCTCCATCGTCCTGGCCGAGATGCCGTACTCGGTGCTCTGCGCCGTGGCCACCTTCCTGCCGCTGTACTACATGCCGGGCCTGCAGACCGAGTCGTCGCGGGCCGGCTACCAGTTCTTCATGGTCCTCCTCACGGAGCTGTTCGCCGTGACCCTGGGCCAGAGCCTCGCGGCGCTGACGCCCTCCATGTTCATCTCGTCGCAGTTCGACCCCTTCATCGTCATCACCTTCGCCCTCTTCTGCGGCGTCACCATCCCCAAGCCGCAGATGCCCGGCTTCTGGCGCGCCTGGCTGTACGAGCTCGACCCCTTCACGCGCCTCATCGGCGGCATGGTCACCACCGCCCTGCACAACCTCGAGGTGCGCTGCACCGAGGCCGAGCTCAACATCTTCACGGCCCCCGAAGGCCAGACCTGTGGCCAGTACATGGAACCCTACTTCGCCAACGGCGGCATCGGCTACATCGTCGACAACCAGACCAGCAGCTGCGCCTACTGCGCCTTTAAGGTCGGCGACCAGTTCTACGAGCCACTGGGCATGAGCTTCAGCAACCGCTGGAGGGACCTGGGTATTTATGCCGCGTTCGTCGCCGGCAACCTGATCATCTTGTTCATGGCGGTAAGTTGTTGCACCCTGAGCCTCCCATCACATGTCATCCCCCCCCCCCCACCCAGCCCCTCTGGGTAGACTAGAATTTTGTGAGGAACAATGTTTGGCTGACATCCGCATTTCCGACAGGGCCGCTTCCTCAACTACAACAAGCGATAGTCGCACCCCCTTTCTTCTTTTATCGGGGCGGCTCGACTCAGAGTCCTCTCCTGGGTTCAGGATATGTTACGGTCGGAAAAATAAAAAGAAAAAATCAAGATAACAAGCAGGTGTTGGTAATTGCGAATTTGAATTTTCACGGGCTACGGTTGATGTACATAGATCTGATTGATGCATCATGTGGTCTTGGTCTGCATAGCAAGAAAGGTCTTTATATAATCATGAGAAGGACTCTCAGAGGAAAGCGGTTGGATGTTTTGTACATGGATAGTAGATATTTGTACCTATTGCCTACGTAGGCACCAGAATGATCACATGCTAATACATTCACCGTGTGCGTATTGGTGGAGGAGACTAACTGACCATCGAATCTGATCCAAAGTAGACTCGAGCAGCCTTTCAATCACGACACAAACTCGTCGCGCCCAGCGCGTGACCTCACCTTGACAAACACAGGCAGCCCGCCCTCCATCGGAAGCGTCAGGCTGCTCTTGCTCGCCCTCTCGCGACCCTCGTACGCCGGCACGAACTCAAAGGTCCACGCCACGGTGGCGATGACCTGCACGGCGATCAGCTCGGCCATCTTCCTGCCCAGGCACAGGCGCGGCCCGCCGTTGAAGACGGGGAACTCGCAGGCGCTCTTCTGCACAACCGTCCTTGGCGAGTCCGCACTTCCTCCGCCGGTCGCCGCGGCCAGCCACCTCTCGGGCCGGAACTCGTCCGCGTCGTCGCCCCACGTCAGCCGGGAGCGGTTCATCGCCCAGGGGCACCAGACGACGACCGAGCCCTGGGGGAGAAACGTCCCGTCGGGCAGGGTCGTGGGCGATTGGGTCTGCTTGATCTCAAAGGGGATGGGTGGGTACAGCCGCAGGGCCTCGTTGAAGATGGCGAGGGTGTAGGGCATCGACCCTGGTGTGAAGAGGGTGGGGTCCACGGGAAGGGTGGGCGTGGCGGAGGTTTCTCCAGGCTGCGCCTGTTGGAGAGCCTGCTGGACCTCCTGACGGATTTTTGCCAGCGTATAGCGGTGGTGCATTAGCAAGTGGAACGTCCACGTCAGGGCCTGCGCGGTTGTGTCTCGACCTAAGAGGCGAAGGATGATGTCAATATGAGATGTTTCCCGGGTTGTTGGTCGGAGTCCGGAGGAAGAGGCCAAGTACCTGCGGATAGATAGTTGAGCGCCGCGTCCGCGACCATGTCACGGTCGCCTATGGATTCAAGCAACGACTGGACCAGACTTCCGGAAATCTGGTCGAGCTTCTCGTCGCTCGCTGGCGGATTGGAGGAGCTGATGTTGTCCTTCGCTCCCCGTGCACGGTCTTGTACGGCATTGTCTACGATCCGCTTTCCGTACGTCTTCACGATGGCAATCGACCTGCGCAGTCTCGCGCCGAAGAAGAGCTCCGTGACCCGCCAGAGTGGGTTCTGCACCCTTTCTGCGGTCGCGCCCGAGGCGTAGTCAAAGGCGAGAGTAAAGTCGTCATCGGCATGCATCTCCATCTGCGCAGGCAATCAGCTCAGGCCATGGCAGAACAGGGTGGCGGCATACGTTATAAGCCAGCTTGCCCATCAGCTGGGTGGTGATCTCATGGAAGACAGCCTGCAAGTCGGCCTCTCGCACATCTTGAGACCTGGACTTGAGGAAGTCGACGCTCTGGGCCAGGTACTGGGGCAGGGCGACATCGGTGAGGACCTGCAGGTTCTTGGTGTTGAGAAAGGCCAAGCCAGCCTTGCGCTGGACCTTCCAGAGCTCGCCATCCGAGTTGATGATGCCATGGCCTATTGTGGTAGATACAGACAAGGTCAGCGTTATTTCCGGGGCAGAAAAGGGCCGATGGACACAGGGACGGAGTCCGCCCCAAGGCCCCGGGGCCGGCTCGGAGGTTCACAGCCCGAAGACCCGGGCCGTGAGCCCGTCAGCCCGTCAGCCCGTCAGCCCGTCAGCAACCCTAGTCAAAACAAAACTAACCAAAGAGGTCCCACAGGGGTTTCTTGACAAAGTCTCCTTTCGAGAAGATGGCCTCATTCTTGAAGACATGATCCAGGTTGGAAGGATCGTTGATTACGACGCCTGGTGGCAGGCTGGGGACGTACAGCTCGAACGTCTCGTGGCCGAAGATGCGCTCGCACTTGACAAACCAGGAAAAGAGCTTCTGGCGGGCCTGCAGGAATAGGATTCCATTGCCAGCAAGGGGCAAGGTGTTGGGAGGTTTCCTGCGGCGTGGCGCGTCAACGAGGGCCGGATGTTACAGAGAGGGATGAAGACAATCAGCCCCGTCTTACCTCAAAGGCACCCCACCTCTCGTGATGCCGCTTTTCCTAAAGACGGATTGCAGGATTAGAGCAACCAGGGCGAGCCCGACGGCCCAGGCGGCTGCTGAGCCGGTGAGAAACGACATTGTCACGACGATGCAGTCAGTCAGTGTCTTCTGGGTGGGATCGCGCCCATCGCAGCTTGAGCTCGGAGATGTGTGCGGTGCAGTGCAGTGCAGTGCAATATGGTACAGTATGGTGCAGATCAGCTCAGACCAGTTCAGATCAAGGTGGATTGATTGAATTGCATCTAGATCACCTCGTCGAGGCGGGACGTCATGATGTGTAACCCCAACACTCGGCTATCATGCAGGTGTGGGATGAGCTCCCCCCCCCCCCCCCCAAAGAGGCGGAGCTTGTGCTGCAGTGTGTGGCAGAGGTCAGTCATGTTTGACTGTTGTTGCGATTGAGTGCTGACCTACGCAGCTGTAACCTCCTGCGGCGTTTTGGAACGGTGCCGATTGGGCGGCCCCTGCGCAGCTGCAAATCGCCCGTGTAGACTAACCCTCCAGCCCACCATACCCCTGTAACTCTTGAGACAAGCTTGCACAGCAGCACAGCAGGATCCAGGATCAGAGATCAGATGCAGAGAGTTGCTGGGGAGGGACTGAGACTCCTGCGTGTACTGGCTAGACTACATCCTCTGCATCATCTCGAAGTCACTACAGAATACCCTCATTCTCTCCAACTTGAAACCAACACCAAATGACAACATCATAATCGACTTCCTCCACCCAGAACTTGGAAATTGACACAGCTCTGATCCCAACTCACATCAAGAACTGAGACTCACTAAGAGTGAGGGCGTTGACCATCGTGAGGGCGAGACACGGACACCACACATCACATCTCACACAAGATGGCGCCCTGGGTCCCACGATTGCATCTCTTCGAGATTGACGACCAGCCATGGTACGTACATCCATAATCTGAGCCTCACTGCCCGCATCACCCAGACCACCCAGACCACCCAGCTAACACCATTCCCCAGGTTCCCTCCCTGGTTCAGGGGCAAGGTCCAGGCTGCTCTCACCGAGACCTGGAACAACAAGATTCCCTATCTCCAGCCAGTCTCGCCGGCTCGCATAGTCTCGCGCGTTCTGGAGGCTCATCTCGGCGGCAAGCTCTCAGATCATGTCTTCATTGACTTCTGCGCCGGCGGCGGCGGGCCCACGCCGAGCATCGAGAGGCACATCAACAAGGACATCAAGCAGCAGCAGCAAGCCCCACCGGCAGCTCCCAATGCCAACACCAAGATGAAATCAAAGGAGCCCGTCCAGTTCGTCCTGACAGACCTGCACCCGCACATCGCAAACTGGACCGAGGCCGCCTCCCGCTCCCCAAACATGCACTTCTCCCCCGACTCCATAGACGCCTCCGACGCCCCGCCGGACCTGCTAACCAACCACCTCGAGACCACCCTGCCCGTCCAAGACAAGAAGCACTTCCGGCTCTTCAACCTCGCCTTCCACCACTTCGACGACGCCCTGGCGCGGCGCATCCTGGCCAACACGGTGCGCACCGCCGACGGCTTCGCCATCTTCGAGCTGCAGGACCGCTCGCTGCGCGCCTTTTTGTCCTGCTGCCTGCTCGGCGTCGGCGTCCTGCTGTCGGCGCCCTACCACGCCTGGCGCTGGCGCAGCCCCGCCACCCTCTTCTGGTGCTGGGCCGTGCCCGTCCTGCCCTTCGTGCTCGTCTTTGACGGCTGGGTCTCCTCCCTGCGCACCCGCACCCCGGACGAGGTCGAGGCCCTGCTGCGCACCTGCGGCGTCGGCGAGCGCGAGCTCGCCAGGTGGGAGGTGCGCAGCGGCCGCGAGTGCCACCTGCCGCCCGTGGCGGACCTGAACTGGATCATCTGTACCAAGAAGGGCTGATGAGCTGGCCGGCTGTTAGAAGGTTGAGATCAGGCATATACACGTATAACAGGATTCTTAGACTTGGGCTGTCAGAGGATTGTGGAGAACTGTCTGTGGGCGTGACAGTTGCTGCTCAGAGAGCTCTCCGCACTATGTTCATTTATTACAATGCATAGCAGAAATATAGTTGAATACTATCTCACGGTAATAGTCAGATCCTACTGACATTTGTTTATCACATCTTTACCATAGACTGGTAGAAAGCGTCTGCACGAACTATGGTGAAATGACCAAACGGATTGTTTCGACGATACTGTTCACCAAAGCTGTCGGTAGCAGCGACAAGGTCATGTACGTTCGAACTTGCACACGTAGCCACTAAATCATCCCCCCAAGCTGCAATATAGTATCTGAATCTCCCTCTTCATCCAGGTGGACCATGATGATTTGTGTAACTGGCGTCTCCTCTTTGCCTGGCTCAGTCACCTTTACTGATCGACTGGTGACGGCTCTTCCTCCAGCGCGTAGATGACGACCTTGAGGCGGCGAAATTTATCAGAAGTATAGTCTCAACGCAATACACCGGTGTGCATGAGATAGGAGGGCTGTAGTAAGACGGTCAGGACCTTGTTCTCGCCTTGAGAGAGCGATTACTGTAAGGATAGGAGCAGTAAGCTAATGGCAGTGTAAAGCGAGTTTGCGAGCCGATTTGGGCGGCAGCTTTCGCATCCACACGACAACACTATTCACTAGTTGGCACAAACACATTTCAATACCGGGCACGTCACGTTTCTTGCAACGAGAAACTCATGTCAATGCTGCGTGGCAAAATTTAAGGTATGTATTGTCTTCATTTTCATTCTTATTCGCAACTACTTAGGTATCGTTCTCGATCCATTTGAGTGCCATCACTCCTCAAAACCATTCCTGGCAATTCTTGTCTGCCGGTAATACAGCCGTGGAGCGCGGAGCGCGTGTGCTCGTTGCTGGGCCTCAGAATAATGCAGTGTATATAAGTACACTCCATCCATGTTTGACCCGGTTGTGGTATCATTGGACCTATCGCGTGGAGCGCGTGTGCTCTTTGCGGGTCTCTGATAGGTGTTCGCTCGTTCTAATCAAAGAAAGCCAAAGCTATATGCTGTGATGGATGCGCATGCTCGAACATCACTGCCTCACAGAAAGTAGGAAGTAAGAAATATGAACAGGTCGAAGGTCAAAAAGAAGCCGTGAATGCAGTCGGTGACGTGCCTTAGACCACGGGGCCAGCCTTGATGACATCCGCGGTAGCTTCTGACTCGTACTTCTTGAAATTCTCATTGAAGAGCTTGCCGAGCTTGGTAACCTCCTGCGTGAAGCTGTCTCCGCCGGCAGTCCAAGCCTTGGCCGGGTTCAGGAGCTCAGACGGGACGTTGGGGCAGGTCTTGGGCACCTGAAGGTTGAAGATGTCATAATTCTCATACTCAACCTTGGCGAGCTCACCAGAGTGGATCGCATCCAGGATGGCACGAGTGTACTTCAGAGGGCAACGCTTGCCACCCTGAGCAGCACCAGCACCAACCCAGCCAGTGTTGAGCAGCCAGGCGTTGGCGTTGTGGTGCTCAATCTTGTCCGCCAGCATCTTGGCGTAGCGCATGGGGTGCAAGGCCAAGAAGGGCTGAGCAAAGCAAGACGAGAAGGTGGCTTGTGGCTCGGTGACACCATCCTCAGTACCGGCCATCTTAGAGGTGTAACCGGAAATGAAGTGGAACATGATCTGATCCCTGTTTAACTTGGAAATTGGTGGCAACACACCGCGTGCGTCGCAGGTGAGGAGGATGATGTTGCTCGGGTGGCTTGGCGACAGGCACGGAATCTTGGCATTCTCAATGTACTCGATGGGGTAGGCGCATCGGGTGTTTTCCGTCAAGGTAGAGTCATCGTAGTCAACAAGTCTGGTCTCTGGGTCGAAAACAACGTTCTCGAGAACTGATCCGAACTTGATGGCGCCGAAAATGTCAGGCTCCTTTTCCGCCGAAAGTCCAATACACTTGGCGTAGCAGCCGCCCTCGATGTTGAAGACACCATTTTCGCTCCAGCAGTGCTCATCGTCACCGATCAGGGCTCGGTTGGGGTCAGCGGAAAGTGTGGTCTTGCCGGTACCAGACAGGCCGAAGAAGAGGGTGACATCACCCTGCTTGCCCTCGTTTGCGGAGGAGTGCAGCGTCAGGACGTTGTGCTTGATGGGCATCTCGTAGAAGAGAACGGTGAAGATGCCCTTCTTCATCTCGCCGGCGTACTCGGTGCCGAGAATGACCATCTCCTTCTCGGCAAAGTTGATGGCAACGGAAGTTCCCGAGGTCATACCCTCCGTGTATCGGTTTGCTGGGAAAGAACCGGCATTGTAGATTGTGTAGTCAGGGTGGAAGTTCTCCAGCTCCTCGCGCGAGGGGCGGATGAGCATGTTGCGCATGAAGAGAGCATGGTAGGCGCGGGCACAAACAACCCGCACGCGGATTCGGTACTTCTCGTCCCATCCTGCAAATCCATCAACGACGTAGATACGGCTCCTGGTGTTCAGGTAGTCGACAGCACGCTCACGGTTGATTTTCCATACCTGCGGGCGAATCACGTGTTAGTCTTGTGCATCCATTTCAATCCCGGTTGTCCGAGTATGAGAGCGGGAAACGCAGGAAGCGCCCTGCAGAAAGTGGGGGGGGGGAGGCTTTCGGCTGTGGGATAAGCGGGGTGCATGAACTGGGCCGAGGGGTTACACTGATGATCTCAGTGACGAGGGGCATGTGGAGACGAGCCGCCCTTCCAAGGCGGCACTCAGAAGCACTTGCCTCCAGCAACCGCAATTGAGCGACACAAGGTAAAAAAGAGGGTTCGCAATGTGGAGTCCAACGGTCGCCAATGACAACTGGTTGATTTGTGCTCAACAGACTGCCGTTTGGATTGCTGCTTTTGCGACAACCAGCATTTCCAAGAGACTCGTGACCACATGCCAGGGGGTTGTTTGTCACGGACAGCAGCCAGGTCGTGTGACCACAGAGCAAAACTGCCAGATCGATGGATGTAATGCCAAAACAAAGAAAAAAGCGAGCAAACTCCGTAAAGGGGAAAACGTACGTCTGTGCTCATGGGCTTGTTCACTGGGCCCCACCAGACGTCCTTTTCTGAGCCGGGTTCCTGCACAATTCGCTTGTCCAGAGGAGAACGGCCGGTCTTCTTTCCAGAGTACGCAGTCAGAGCACCGGATGATGAAATAGCAGAGCCGGGCTCGTAAACGAGAGCATCTTCGTAGAGAGCGGCAACTGAGGGGTTGGGGATCTGTAGTGCTTGTTAGACTCTGGGTCATGATATTCTGGCCGTCTAGATTCTGCTCCCAACGTACAATTGCAACGCGGTCATAGTCAATGTGCGCCTTCTCGTGCAGTTCCTCCTCTGTGGCACGGTTAGCCCAATGATCCCATATATGTGGACAAGCCCGGTGCCGAAGAAACTGGCGGAACCGTGGATATCGTACCAAGTTCGGTGTGTTCGCGGTGTGGCCTGCAAGATGCAACTGTCAGCGTAAA
Source organism: Diaporthe ilicicola (assembly GCA_023242295.1). NCBI lineage: Eukaryota > Fungi > Ascomycota > Sordariomycetes > Diaporthales > Diaporthaceae > Diaporthe > Diaporthe ilicicola. The sequence goes on along the minus strand of JALPVH010000053.1, from coordinate 186,737 downwards.
CATCCAATATGGCGAAGACAACAGAGGGCAGACTCACTGCACACCGCTAGGGTGGAGGCCGGTTTTGTTGACGGTGTTGGCAATCACTACGGAAAAACGGTCAGCGCCAGCCAGGTGTGTAGGAAGGGGAGCATAGATATCAGGCAAGTATCAACATACTTTTGCGAAGATCTGACTGGGTACCAGAGGAAAGAATCTGAGCTCGAGGGCCTTGGACTTTGGGATCAGTGTAGGGAGAAGCAGTTCTCGCAACGGGATCTTGGGAGGGAGCCATGGTTCTTGTATGAAATCGACGGATGGGTGAATCAGGGCAAAGCAAGCTAGGCTCTGGGAATGGCAGGGTTGTGTGTGAGATTAGGGGCTTGTGAAAGTGACGAGTCCACCAAGGATGCGGGTTGGATCCAATCTTGGACGAGTCGAGTACGGTAACGGCTTGAAACTGGGGCCGAGTTATGCCAGCTGAGGGTCTACGATGGGATAGCGCCTGGAGCCGAGGATATATAGGATTTGGCTGGGTGGAGCCTTTAAAACTTGACGACCGCATTCCACTGGCCAGAGCGGCCTTGATGGTGGTGATTTGGGGTGTCTGGGTTGCCGGCTGACGAAAACCAGCCGGAGCAGACCATCAGGCACCCCTGCAAGCTTCGGGAGGGGCGTGACGGCCTAGCTTCGTCATATCTATTCGCCAGGCATTGTTTGTGGGCCAGGTGCGGACGAGCAGACAAGGAAGACGGCAGTAGCTTCTGGGTACGTGGGTGGTGCACGGGAGCGGTAGGGTGGACGTCGGGTCGTGTCGTGTGTTGTGTCGTGTGCGTCGTGCGGGTTGAGTTTTAGGGGAGAAACGGTCTGGCCGGGTCGAGGGAATTGGGGCAATGGGGCAATGGGGCAATGGGGCAATGGGGGCACGGGCAAAGGCAAATCCATGACCTCGGAAGGTCCTACACTACGTCCTCACTCACAAATGCTGCTTGCAGGCAGGCAGACGGAGGCAGGCCCGGGGTTGACCTTTGGGCCATCGTTGTTTCCGATCGGGACAGCACGATGCAGGCCTGATCGATGATCGGCAGCAAATCAAATTCAGCATATTTGAGTGGCGCCTTGCCACTCAAATACCAGGAGCCAGGAGCCGCAATTGCCTTCTAAAGCCAGATACGCACAACATAACGCACACCAGCATAACATGGCAGGCATGGGCAGTGTAAGAAAGGTAATGGACCGGGTAGGAGCGGCCTTCCCTCCCGCATGCTGCTGACGTCCGGAATCAGACAATTAGGTATTACCTGCTGAAGAGAGGAATGACCTGCAGCCTGTCTCTAACAGACCACGCCTCATCAAACTTGCCAGCTTCCCAAGGCAGGCCTGATGGGGGCCATCTATTGTGCTGATCTTCTGCAGAAAGTCAGTCAGTCAGACCTGCACCTGTGACGGAGACACAGTCGCAGACAGTTGCACCGTGGCCCCCTCGCTGCGCAACCTGAACAAGGCTGAATTAATGCAACGGAATGCAATGGCACCAAATACGGAACTTAGCCGAGGCGGGTCCTATCGGAAGCCCACGACTTGCATGGACCACGATGGATGGGGACTTTGGATTTCGAGACTGGATTCGACCGATGAATGCATAGAGTATAGAAGAATCACTTTCCGACCCTTGCCGTTCCCGGACATTATTCTGGAGAAGATGGGAAGGGGGGAGGGGTTGAGCAGGGGTTTCCAATTTGGAGGATCTTGATCTTGGAGACGCAAGGCACCACAACCACAACCACGAGCAGGACCCGCTAGCGGCTAGCCCCTTGCCCTGGCTCTTCCCCAGAAATCCCCAAGACGTCCTAGGCTAAGCATTTTCCCCCCACAGGGCCAGTCCAGATTTTGGGACACCCACCTACTGGCTGACTCCGTCCGTCACTACATTCCCCCGCGATGAATTCTCAGCCTCCTACGCTCCTTTGTTTTCTCGTTTCCCATCAGATCGTGGCCCGATTTCGATGCGAAAAGTTGGACAATGTTTGGCCTGGTCGCAGGCAACACCCTCGTGTGGCCGGAAACACACCCACGATAATAAGTCGGGAGCAAACACGAATACAGCTCGGGTGCACTGCCCCACTGCATTGTCACTCACACATGCTAACCCCGCAGAGACAGGGGGGGTGACGGCGGCCCCACCCACCCTCTCACCCCAGGGCGGCGACCACCCGAGGAATTCTCGTCTGTCCAAATAAGAAAGGGGGCCTACCGTTAGTGGACGGGCGCACTACAATAATGAGTTCCGTAATAAATCGAGCCTTTTACGAGATGAGAACGGCATTTGGGCACGGCTCGAATCGCATTGTCATGGTTGCTTGTCGAATTGGCTGGCTGACTGACTAAATGATCGACCTGGACTGGCTCCAGGCCAATACACATACACAGTCTTGACAGTGTAGATAGACCAAAAGGTGCAGATGCTCATGGGCAGAGTCATGGGCCCTCGTGAACCGCCCGCCAAGCTTGAGCCAGAGAACAGGGACGAATCCTGCAGCTGCAAGGCCACTCAGAGCTGGGCCAGACCAGTTCAGACATGCTCTCAGCCCTCGTCCCGACTTGTCACAGCTGCATTGCCAAGTTTCGTCTGGTCCTGATATCGCGGCCGCTTCATCATCCGCCGTCCGAGATATCCCCTATCTGACATCACCTTCCACAAACCGCCGCCTGTCGATCCCCCAGCTCCAGGCTCGGCAGACCCCAGATGCCAAGCAAGCGCCCGTCCCGCCCTTCACTCCGCTCACCCGGCAAGCGGCATGCGGCAGGACAGGGACGTCGGGCTCTTCTGGACGCACTGAAACATACCCTGCCTCCGACTTCAGCCGATTGCGAATCTACCACCCCGGCCACCGACAAGAAACATGACAGCCGCGCAAGCCTGGAGAACTTTACAGATGCAGAGTACCTGCATCAAACCGGCACAATAAACTTCCTCTTCGACTCGCCGGGTTTCACGTCCAGATTGTTGTGTTGATCGCGGAAGTCAAAGTTTAAATCAATCCGTGCAAAACGCCTGTGCGGCGAGAAAACCCGATGTAGTGTCGTCGTCGTCTCTTCAGGTCGCAGTCAGTCGTCGAGCAATATACGGACTGGCTTGCGAATTGTAGACCCTCCTGCATCGCCCTGCGGATAAACTCTCGGCAGCCAAATGAGTGAACCTGTTTTGTTTGCCACCTTTCACCACGGTCCCGAGCATGAAGGGGACGGGACGATCCGTTCCGTAAAGTCCCAGTGGTGTACGATGTCCCAAGTCGACGCCAGATGTTGTCTATACGTAGACTTCGGGGCATTCCCTCCCGGCCGGGCTGGGTTGACCTTCCGCCGCTCCGGCTGCCCAGCCCCAGGGCCGGCTCGACGTATCGTTGATCCCGGACCGTCGTCGCCGGTGGATCCTACGGGTTCAGATGCCACCCTACCATTGGGTCTTCGGACTAGAGCGCTTCTAAGCTCTCACACTTCAGCCGTGCGCCTTGCCTCCTCGATTCGTGCAACATTGCGCCTGACGCTTTCGTAGGCCCGCTTTTGCCAGCGAGAATCCGTCTGATGAGTCGTGTATATTCTTTGGAAACACTGAACTACGACACTAGTGATAATTCAAAAAAAAAAAAAGAGGACGAGACACTAGACAGAGGGCGAGATTCAGAACGGGAGCAGTTACGACTCGTTTTGAATCTTAATTTATTCGATGACTATTTTCTCACTATCGTCTATCCTGAATGCACAACACGAAACTCATCCTACCTTGCTCTCCTGATATGGGATGTTTCAACCAATGTAGTCCCATTCCTTTGGCCTTCTCTGACAATACATTTGAGTCAGCTTCCCTCCATTTCTCCCCGGCCTCAACCCCGACTTGGGCTCGTCTGGCCACGGGTTGCCCTCGAAATACTGACAAAAGAAGACGTGCTCTCCATTGTGGACAAGCCCACAGTTTTCACATATCATAGTTCTGGTCATGTTGGGTTGTTTGGTATTTTGTACTTTGAATCGAATTCTGTACGTTGGCTGTGGCAGTTTAAATTCAGGAAGAAAATGGAAGAAATCAAATGGCTCAGACTAGACAGAAATGATGGCTATATATGGAGAAAAAAAAGGTTGATTTGACTGGATCCGAGCGCCTTGTCATTCTATGAGCAAACACAATCAGTTTGCAACCGAATCAGACGACATGACCGACATCAGCAGTGAGTAACAAAAATGCAATCATCCCAAGAGAGGCATGTTGGGCTCGTCACTGCCCACGGTTTAAGGGGATTTTGTCCACAGCGGCTTCAGGAGGCCTCTGAGTACAACAATACAGGGACGCGAATGAACCATAGAGCTAAGTGACTTGACATTGTTCATTGCTGCAGACTGGTGGAATTTGATCAGATCTAAGAAAATCTGACACGAAAGAAAATTGATGAAAACCTCGGAATCTCGGATCCAAATGTCCAAAATGATGACTGCAGGCTAGAATGAATCAAAATAGAAAAAAGGTTTTTGGCACATTTTACAATCTTTCAGAACAGTCTGCCTCTATCGAAAATGTTTTGATTGTCCAGCAGTTTAGATGCGCTCACACATGAGGAAGAAAATGGATACTGGGGTAATTTCTGGCTCAGGGTCTCATCGACACATGCTTTCTTCTGCTGAGATGGGTAATACTCCAGAAAAGAAGTTTCAATCCTAAAATCTTGTCATATGATAGCGAGAAGCTCGTTATGTTATGGAGAGGCAGACGAATGAGTGTAGAGCGCATTTCTGCAAATGTGGACGACGCCTGTTGTTATTACCAGCTAGTCGTGACTTCATTTACAATACCTAGGTATATGCCCAGGTGGCCGGCGTCGTCGCATCTCTTGGGTCTTGACACGAACCAAACACTGAAGCTACTTAAGTACCTCCAGCGAACATTACGCGATCTCATAGACCATCCACACATTCCCGTCCTCCCTCTCAGCGCCCTCATACACCCTGAGCCCGACCCTCTCATAGAAGGGCACCACCTTCTTATTCTCCCCAGCCACGCCAATGTGCACCCCCTTCCCACAATCCATCCCGCCTTCGCCCTCCTTGACAGCATCCCTCACACTCTCCATGAACACTTCAATCATCTCGCGACCCCACCCCTTGCCCCTCCAGCCCTCCAACAAGTCGATATGCATCGTGCCGCGGAACCCCCTCACAAGCTCCTCCTTGCCTCCACGCCCTCGAGCAGCAGGAACCGTGGGCTGTGAACCATTTGCGCCAGGCACACCTCGTTAATCTGTCCCGGCGTACCGCTGCCTGGCACGAGCCACGGCTCCAGGCGCGTGAGCTGGCCCGGAACGGTCACGTCGGCCGATCCTTCGCCGAGGAGGACTTCGTCCACGTAGCGCGGGTACGCCGCCGCGAGGGCGAAGACATCCGCGCAGCCGATCACGTACCCCACCGCCGCCCCGGACCCGTCGTCCAGGACGAAGCACGTCGCCGGCGAGAGCAGCGTGTACTGGTGCGTCCAGATGTACGGCGCGATCCGCACGGCCGGCCCCGACGCTGCCAGACCTGGCGGCAGGGTCGCTCGGCACTAAAGGGGATTTGGGCATGAGTGGTCAGGGACGGGTAATCTGTTGGAATGAGTGAGGTGGGGGACAACATAGGCTCAAAGCTTTTGGGTGAGGAGGATGACTGCAAATTTGGGCACGATGCTCACAATGTGTGAGGTGGTGGCAAAGTCCGAGGACTTATAGGGGCGCATGAAAGCCGCCGCCATATGGGGTGAGACACTGGGATTGTTTTGAGGCTCGCGTTGCCAACAAATAAGCAAGGTTCGCCCAGGCTGTCTATTCAAAAGCCTGATAGCCTCCTCCTCCAAGCATGTTTATGGGTGCGAGAAAGAAAAGACAAGATGAAGTCTGGTGGCTCAACTGGGCTGAGAACAAGAAGCTAATTGCCCCGCGATGGGCATGATTTGGAGAAAGCACCACTTGGGGGGGGGGGGTCAACTTCTTTCCGAGGTCAGCAAGACCAGCAAGACCAGCCAGCCAGCCCGCCCACCACTAAGAAAATATGGGATCCTATCATATTCACTCTGAGATAACCTGAATGTACGCAAAATTTGCTTGATTTGTGTGCCTTGGCAACTACTAATAAGAATTATCTCCATCTTCGTCTGACAGCGATGTTCATAGCTCGACGGGCACCTTGGCCACCTGTCCGAAGGAATGAAAGTAAAGACGTGGTATCGATATGTGCTTCCTCCTGTGTGCCCCGCCCCACCTGTAAGGCTATCACACACACACAAACACACTGCCTTGAGCCGATAAATTGGGCTGAAACCGATCCGAAGGACAATTATCACTGCTGCTCCTCTGTGCTGTGTCCCAAACACCCTGGTTCCGGGGGCCCACGTCAACCGGTACGAAGACAACACCCAGTGTCCGTTAAGCGAAGCAAGGAAATGAAGTATCACGGCCCAGACGTGCCATGGCGTACTATACAAATAGGTATCTCAGTCTCGTAGGCTGTTTTTCTTAAAGCAAAGATCGACGCCACCCATGCCCGTACAGTAGAAATCGATCGAATTGTTGATTTGAGAACCACAAGCTACTATCTTGCGTCATGTTGCCTTATTTATTTTCTTTCTGATTGATATTTAGATGTTCGGACAGATCACGGCGCGTCGTCTAAAACATACCACCAGGCATGTTGGCCGAGGGACCACGCATGGTGGACGTGATCACGGCCCTTCCAGCTGGTGGTCCAATCGCAACTTGGGGCGGGGCGACGCTGGCGCGAGCATCGAGTTTGATCTCGGAGCTGGCTTTTCTTAGCAATTTGCGATGTGTCGGCTTCTCGTCGTCACTGAGTGAGAAGGCACTTTTCCTGTCGTCGGCTGAGGGGTCCGCGAACGGGGCCACTGGCGGCCTCGCCATAGGCAAATGGGGTGTGCTCATGCTGAGAGCAGTGTCATCTTCAGTGTTGTTGCGACCCATGAGTCCGTTGATAATGGTACGCGTCCGGGAGCTCTCGCGCTTACGCCGGGGATTGACTGGAGGCAGGGGCGGGGGAGAACCACCGGTATTGCTGTCTGATCTTGACCTGGACTGGCTTCTAGATCTGGCCTCGCGAGCGTCCGTAACAGACATTGTTGGAACCCGGCTCGTTGACATGATGAATGTTGGCTCCGAAATATCGCTCTTATTAATGACTCTTTTCATAGAATCATTGAGTGTGCTCGTTGTTGTGGTCGGATGTGCTACAGAAGGCCTTCTTGGGGGTGGATAAGTTGGTGTCGAGGGTGCTGATCCAGTAGCCTCGCTGGACGCGAAAGCATCACGGGACTGCTCAAATGGCGAGGGCCGTGGGGAACGTGGCGAAGCTCCAGCAGACAAGGGCTCGTTAGCTGTGCGGTTGGGCAGGGCTCTCAAATTCGTCCCAGAATTGGTCCTATCGAGGAATGGGCCAGGCACAACCGATTGAGCACCACTGGTAGCAGATCTCAATGGGGGCATGCGAGGCGAGCGTCGGATATCAGTGCCTGGCAAGCCGGGAGAGCGTAGCTTAGGCCTGCGCGCTGTTCCAGCATTGAGCTTGTGATCATCGTGTGGAATCGAGTTCTCCCTCGACCTCTGTGTCGGCCTGCTTCGCGATCGACTTTGGCCACCACTGTCCTCGGAGCCGCTCCGGTCTCTTGCAGTTCTCGACTGTGCCCGAGGGGGCGGTTGTGGCGTTCCTGTGCAGTGCTCTTCACTGGTGCTTCGCTGTTGGACAAGTTGCTGTTCCCTACTAGGGGTACGTGTTAGTTCGGGCACACCTTTTTCTGAAGCGGGCGACTTGGTGGATTGGCCAGTGTGCGGTGAGTGTCTCGCCAAGGCTTCGAGCTCCTTGCGCTTCTGCAGTTCGCGCCTCGCCTGCCTGAATGCACGGAGACCAGGATGGGCGTTCGCTTCCTCCTTCAATTCCGCTTCTTCCTCCTCTTCCTCGGGGTGCTCTTTGATCTCGATCGGCGTTCTGCGATCCTGCTCATCGAACTCCAGCTTGACAGAACTAGGAGGGGTCGGCATTGTTCCGGCGCCTGTTCCACTCATTTTGTTGGATTTGGGTGTGGCTTCCCGGCCGCGATCAATCAAAGAACCCCGACTGCCCTTGCCCCTGAGGATCCCTAGTGGGTTCGAGCGAGATGATGGTGGGGGCAGGTCTCGAGCTGAATCTGATGGCGACTGGGGTGACAAGGACACGGTGTTGTCGGTCTCAACAAAAGATGTAAGCTTTTCCCTCACACGGCGCCGCGCGTTTGCCAACTGATTCGCAAATTCATCTTCCTCATCTGGTGATTGTGGTGACCCGGTGTGGTTGTCTGGCTTCCTGTGATCTTGAGACTTAGGCACTTCCTCGTGGTGGGCAGGTAGTTGGGGCTGTGCACGCAGACTGCGCTCGTTCTCCTGACCGCTGGACGTTGTCCAATCTTGGTCCTCCCATGGATTCTTGGGAGCTGCCATAGACTCCCGGTTGTCCTGAGCGCCGAAAATGGACGAGACGTCACTCTCAGTCCGCAAATGTTGCCGCACCATACCGCCCAGTCCCGAGTTTGGTCCCAGGGTGGGCGAGTCGCCTAGCATGGTTTGCTTGGGTTTGACGCTTAGCGAATCAGCATCACCGGTGAGGGGCGATTGCGAGTCCTTGGATTGTTGTTGGAAGGAGAGTGGTGTTGGCATGGCGGAACCTCGCAAAGCCGGATGCTCTTGATCAGCCGGGCGTTCAACCCTGACTTGTGGAGAGTAAGATGGTTGATGAACAAGATCGTTCAAGATAGGCGATTCGATTGGGTCGCCTCGTGGCGATCCTTCGACCAAGTTTTCCTCTTGGGTCGACAAAACAGCGGCTTTGGTATCTGACTCGTGCTGTCGGTTGGATGCTACTGATTGGGACCGAGAGTAGGTAAAAGATGTACTTGAGTCTTTTCGGGATCGCTGGGTCGGGGTTTCGCGGCCTTGTTTTAGTTGAAGCTGTCGTTCCGCGTACCTCGAGTCGTCATATGGCTGGGATGGTCTCTGGAAGACGCCCATGGCAGTCGCCTTGCCAAGGTCTTTCGGTTGAATAGAAAGATTTGTTTGGTCACTCGCGCTGTGATCGCTAATTGGGGGGCTCAAGGGCGGAGACGACAAAAAAGAGGTTTTCGTGTCAATGACATTTGACGACTTGTTGCTGAGGTCCCAGGTGCCAATTGAGGATCCGGTGGTTGGCGGGCTCATGGACCTCAAGTTTGGGGCACTAGCCTTGGACAAGATGGTCCGACGCTCCCCAAAGCGGTCGGAAAATGAGTGCATTGTTGGGGAGGGTGAGTTTTGTCCCAGGTCCGGAGTCCGCACTCCTGCAGGCCGTCGAGTGAGAGTATCAACCCTCGACAGGACTGAATGTTGCTGTTCTTGTAGATCTTGTGTCAGGCCCTGCTCATAGAGCCTCCTCGTCCGTGTGACATGTCGTTCTAGAGCAGGTGTGGAGGTGGCTGAAGACGCTGCAGTTGTTTGTTGTGAGTGGAGCGTGGTAGGCTGGGAAATGACGGAGGTGGCAGCAGTCGAGTTGCGCCCGCCAGAGGGAGTCGAAGAGGTCGTTGAGGATGTCTCACGTTTTCTGTTATAGCCTTGAGGCAACGGAGACTCTGCTCTCGTCGTGAATGACGAGTCCTCGACTGGTCTTGATTCCTCGCCTGTTGCCTCACCATTAAGCTCGTCTTCGCCGTTGAGGGCTCGGTCCTGATCCCTTTCAGTCTGTCTCCATTTCTGGAATGCAGACATTGCCACATCGTTATCGTACAAGGTTCGGCCGCTCATACCATCACCTAGGTTTCTAGATGAAGAAGAGCCGACTGCAATCTTGTAGATCTTCTGCCTCCCTCCAAACATGACATTGCCCTCTGTAGGCCGTGCCCTTGTCAGCACCGAACTGGCATCTTCAGAAGCAGTGGAATCAGTCCGTAGGAAAGGTGGTGCCTTGATAGATTCAACTTCGGCAATATCACCGAGGCCTCCGCCGTTGCCGAAGTTGAAATCATTTAGTCTTGAATGTCGCTTGGGGAGCAGAACGCTGTCGTCGCTTGCTTTGCCGATCTTGGTGTTAGGGTCGTCTTGTTCGCGGAGCATCGAGAAGCGAGCAGAGAGACCTGACATCAGTAGGCTCGTGCGGAAATCGTCGCTTGAGGGCAATGCTGTGGCCAGGTCGATTTCCTTTTTCTCTTCTTGCTCGTTTGATTTCTTTTTCCGTCCGAAAAGGGAGAAAGAAGACTCGGACTCGAGAGACGGGCGAGCGGAAGCCGCGTCATCCTTGGCTCTCTTCTTGGTCTTAAATCGGTTCATCGTGAAGATGGTGGTTTGCCCGGTTAACAAGAACGGCTGAAAGGTGTCGTGGTGCCTTGTAGGCTGACGAGTGACGAAAAAGCTATGTTCAGACGATGCCTTCCATCAATTCAAGCTTCGCATCGCAGGGTGGTAACAAGGACCGCGGCCGCTCAACCTTTCGGAGAGCAGCGATGGAGCTAGAAGATGAGTTCAAGGCAGATAATCCGACGAACTTTGACCGTGCGATGTGATCAGCTGCGAAGACTGAATGTCAGTGAAATACCGAAGTGGAGAGTCGGTGGTTGAAAGAAGCAGATGCAACAATTGAACTGAAGTTGTTGCTGTTCATATGATACGACCGAAGCCAGGCAGGAACTACCCAATTCCAGCGCATAGCTTCTGTTTCTGCACAGCCAGACTCGCAGGCACCATCTTTCCTGCCACTCAGACAAGCCGGGGACACATGCTTGAAATTAAGGCTAAAAACCTGGGGATACTGTGTGTTGTGGGTGTTTGCTCACCTTTCAGTGCAGCCGGTGTCGGATGCGTTTCAAAAGAGCAGGAGGGAACCCGGTTTGACAGGACGGTGCGCAGAGAAGCAGCGGGCTTCCAGGTTGCGAACCCTTGCACCGACCAGCTAAAGAGATACGGACACGACAAGTTGGTGATTCCAGAGGTCCCTGCTGTCGTAAGATCGACTGAGATTCCAATGCAGAGATGTCGTAAGGGTTGGTGGGTGCTGAGTGGTGAAAGCGGTGGCGAGGTGGTGGTGGTGATGGGAAGAGGCAGGGGAGTTGCACAGTAGGCCCGTAGTCGTCCGCGAACCAGGCTGGCGACAAGAAGAAGACGTGTTGTAGTGCGTCGGGAAATCCGCAGCCGTGAAGAATGGAGATTGGTGAGATGACAAGCTGGAACGCTCACATGCCAGAGAGGGCTCAGGACGGGCTGTAGTTGGCTGATCTGGCGTGGGGCATGAAATGTTGTCTCGGTTTTCGTGCAATGGCAAGATCGGATCCGACGCTTCGATTCGGGTGTGCGATTTCGTCTCGTGTTGTCCGAAAGATGGATATTCGGGGTTGTGCTTGATTGAGAAGCGAGCGAGATGAATGCGACTGGACGAAGTAGAGGTGAAAGACGCTTCGGCTCGACAGACTAGAAAGGCCAATGAAGTCTGATCTGATCTGATCTGATCTGGACCTGGTCACTGGAAAGAGGGAGAGAATGGCAGCAACGAGCAGCACCTGGACCGACAAGTCGCACGGACGAAAACGAAGGTTGGGGGGCGGAGTGTCGACAGTGAACACACAGGTGTCACGAGGAGCGGGACAAGCAAGGACGAAAAGAGGGACGAGATTTGACGATGAAAGGGTCGAAAGGGACGTCAGGGACGAAAGGGACGGCCACACGGTCCAAAAGAACAATCGCCGGCCGGGGGACTTTGAGAGATTGTCACTTCGAAAAATGAGTAGATGCAGGCGCGACCGGACATTGATTGGATTGCACTTAGGAAGACGTCGACGTGAGTGGTTCGGGGAGCGCTGTGGGGCTGAACAGGGGGCCAGCACCTTCCTGGGGGAAACTTGGGTGTCTGAGCGGCAAGGGGCAGGGGGTGGGGGTTCTGACCAGCGAGGCAGGTACCGTGTCTAGTATTGATAAAGTACCATAGCGCGGTGTGCGTGTGGTGTAGTACCTCGGTCCCAGAGTACTTGGATATAGGGAATAGTGTACGCAAGCACCAGGGTGGGAGGCCTGAACTGTGGGACATCGGCAGTGGGATCAATCCTGTTAGACTCGGGACAGGTCAAAATCTCTACGCAGTAATCAACACCGTCTAATAGCTCATCTTCATTTTACACAGCCTTGCCTTCGCTATAGCACGTACTACTAATCGCATGCTCTGGATGAAACATATCGTCTCTGCTAGATCCACACGTAGGCACAACTCTGTTGGTTCCAGTGCAGTCCTCGGCTCGTGGGGATCTGGCCTCGCATTTGTTCTCACAGAACTTTGCTCAACTGTCTCGTCCCGTTCTCACGCAGCACCTGCATCGTCTCTTCCAGAGGTACTTCCAGAAGTATGCAGCATGCCACTCCCTACCTGAAACATGGGACGAGAACGGATTGATGACGTTGGACCAGCAAGCGGCCGCAGGTTGAGGCCCTCCAGACCAACGGACCCTTTCAGTCGGACAAGCTGACAAGGACGCCGCGTTCCTGCAGGACAGACCTGCATACATATTTCGGCATATGCAGTGGTAGTGGTGTCACTAGAGCAGTCAAGATCCTGCCGCCCATCCATCTTCACCTGATTTAAAGTCCATCTCTCAAAGAAGGCGATCGACATTACACTGCGGTCAGCTTCTGCAGACCGGCCGCCTCTTGTCTAAATTTCTGTACTGTAGATCTGTATGTCTGTATCTGATTAGTGTTTAAGCTTCGCGCGACCGAGGCCGAGACCGTCACAGCGCGCTGGGCCTCTCTCTGCCTTGGCACTGCACCAGCCCCCACACCCTCACCAGTTTCTTTTGCAACGGAGCCCGGCAGCTTCTGTTCCTTTACAGCAATCAATGGACCGTGAGCCGATCCGGTGGTGCATCGTCTCACAGCTGAGCCGAGTCAAATCCGTCTGGCACCACTTCAACGCGGCTCTCACGATACTGCACAGTCGGGCCATGGGAGATTGTCTGTCTCGGGGCGACCGTTTATCGTACCGCTTAGCACTGCGCACCGTCCCTCCCTTGCAGTACACCACCGCGTTGTCAGATCACTTCCTGAAGGGTCTCGGCATCGGTACAGCAGAATGGCTCGTGCGGGTGCCGTTCGGGGCCCGATGAAAATCTGCTGCAAGGCGAGCAAACTCTGATTAGGTTCACCACACGAACGGTTGCTGATACTTGACAAGCGCTCGCTGCTTCTGCTTGCCTCAAACAAAATGCAAACCCCTGAGATCTGCATCTGTGCGTCTGCAAGGGGCGCCTAAGGTCGGGTTGCAGTGCTATAGCCCGCGCGCCAATCATGGGCCGGTGCCTGAACCCAAAACAGACAAGCGCTACCGTTAGGCGTGGGCAAACAACGCCGGCTACTTTGGTGCGCGGTGCAGCCCTGGGGGAGCCTGCACGCCACGCCTTGCACGATATCACAAGTCTGCCTTTCCGCCCCTTTTCCATCCTAACGCGAAAGCCAATCAAACCCACAAATCGTCACGGTTTGAACAGCACAGGGAATTGATGTCGCACATCATGGCCCGAGGTAGAAAAGGAAAGGAGAAAAGAAAAGAAAAGGAAAGGAGAAAAGAAAAGAAAAGAAAAGAAGAAAAAAAAAAAAACACCAAACAGTTCGGACTGTAACATTCACAGCACCCAATCACATATCGCTTGCAGCGGTACCCGTGGGTGGCTGCGGCTTCCGTGCACCCACTGCTGGCGCAGTGGGCGCCAAAACCCCTTAACAGCCAAAACCCCTTAACACGAGCGCGTTTTTCTTTTGGTGCAAAACCACACCAAAACCCAAACGCGCTTATGACCCCCCAAGCCGCCCCATGGCCTTCTGACGGCTATAAAGCTGCTGCTTCCCTCCACCGGGCCAAATATAAACTGTCACAGCTTAATCAATTTTAATCTAATTTAAAAAAGAAAAGAATATATAGAATTCTGAGATTTAAGCGATTCTTATAGCTTATTTTAAAGTAGATATACTTAATGCTGATTATAGAGTTAATAAATTTGATGTGTTTGCATTGATATAGAAAGCTGCTAAACCTGCCGAGGTACTTTATTTTTGGCTGATTTGTATGTGATTTTTGGAAAAAGTGAGGTATTGTTAAGGGGTTTTGGCTGTTAAGGGGTTTTGGCGCCCACTACGCCCGCAGGCGTAGTGGGCAACCGAGAGGTGTGGACCCACGGGTAGTGATCGGCTGTAAATGTATTCATTTGACTTGATCGGCAGACTCCGTACTGAGGTTTCCCTTCACCGAATGCAAGGCTTCTTTTGCAGCAGAGTGCTATAAGGTTTCTGCCCATTGAAATGAGCCACTTTCGTCATATTCCACAGCTGACAACAATGGGACAATGCGGGCGGACTAAAGGGTCAGCTGGCATGCTTTCTGGCGACCTCCAGTTATTCGTGCCACGATGAACTAAGTCATGACCCACACAGCCGTGGTCGAATATCACCCAACGGCTGACCTGAAGGTAGTTTGCCGCCGGACGGTTGGGAGCCGTCACGGCTCGACAAATGTGGCCCGCCGGGCTGGGGATCCCCGTGCCGTAAGTGAACCGCTGCCCAATGCAAGTGGGTGCCGACATGGTTCATCGGATAAGACTTTCCAGACATCAGACGAAAGATTGCTGGCACATCTCCGACTTCGAGAAGCTTTGCTCTGTGTCAGAACAGGCGATCCTGCACGTACAATACCTCAGGGGTTATCCATCGCACCTTGTCCGCTTTTGACAGCAGTACTATGGTACACCATCAAATCGGTCATTACGACTGTCTGATTGTGGTTTATCTGGTGGAGGCCTGTGTCTCCTGATCCGATTCAACACGTGGCAATACCGCGATGTTTGATTTGGATATCCTCAAGCTTCGACGATCATCTCATCGTGATCACAGGAGACAAGAAAAGAATTGCGTTTGTTCTAGGCCCTCACGCTTTCAGGCATGCACACATCACACTCTCCGCCTCGGACGACTGAGCTGTCGCCACCCGTGTGACGAACGGTCTGGGCTTGCTTGCGACTGAGCACTTCGAGCAGGCTTGAGCTGGAAATCCTTATGTCAGACGGATAAATTCGATCGCCCCACACGTCAATTGATTGGGGCCTCCTCGGCAACAGGACACAACCCTGTACCGGACCCGCCATGGGATTAATTCGAGATTCTATAGCAACTTTCCACAAAATTTCGCTTGAGACGGGTCGAATGAAGTAATTTCCGCATCCTCCGCTACCATTTATCCATTTTTGGTGATGCACAACACAGATCACTGTGACGAGTCCCAGATGTCACAACGCGGGGCATAAACCAACGGGTGACACGAAGCTCTCCAGCCTGCTGCTTGGTTGAGTTCCTAATGAATATTGGCTACGTCTGCGGAGGCATACGCCAGTGTTTCGCGCGGGTGCAAGCATAGAAGTTTAAATCCGGTGTTAGTAAAAGCTTCTGATATTATTATTTGAGTCCTCTGACGCTAGACTCTTGAATCGACATATCCACCACATCATTTGCGAAAGTCATTATTGTTTTGGCAATATATTATACCTATCGCATGGCCAACCTTCGCACGAACCACGACGCGTGCCCACTCCTGGGCGCGACTAACCTTAACCTGATCACTTTCGATTCGCCCAACTCGTGCCTAGGGGCGGATCACTCTTCGGCTTGTGGACAGGCGCGGTAGAGATCTGGGTTGCATGCTTGTCCGTATTGTGACGCTACATCCGCCTTAGTCTCCATCCGAACTAAACAATATGATACTTCCCACGACATCGGCACACCGAGCTTGTTTCCAGCGCGTCGGATGGGACTAGTCTACTCGCCCCTACTGCACGTTCCGGCGGTTTCGGCCCCCCGGGCTAGAGCGACCACACCAGAATGTTGAATGTCGACCTCAGGAGGCCTGCGTCCCACGACCTGGTGGCTGTCGCACACGGACAGCATGCGCTCAGTCGCCGCCAAGTCGTGCGACCCGTGGCGTCGTTCAGCAGCCACCCAGAAACAGGCAGCTTCGTCGCTACGCTGCTTCCAGACGGCAGTATCACAAGCGGGCGTAGCCTCGCGTGCCTGGTCACGGACGCACAGGTACGTATGCTCAGCTAGCCAAAGTAGCTCGGCTAGACACTGGCATGGGTTACTCCAGCTGGCACGAACGCGACTAAGACAGACGCGTTCCAGAGTTCCTGCGCGTCTATTTGACGACGCACCTTCATTGCAAGGTTGCCTTGATTTCGCGTGCCATCGCCACGACCTCGTGTCGGATGGTCCTACCTAGGTAGTTGGACTGCTTTGAGCAACGTTCTTCTCTCAGTGAATACTGCCACCGTGGTGCGTCCTGCTGTTTACAATGTGTTGACAAAAGTCCGGTGCATCTAAAAGTGCGAGTACAAATGGCGTCCCTAATACCATGTCTCATACTCTCAAATGCATTTATGAACTGATCAAGTAGCCAGATCGCCTATTCCCAGGACTCAAGCTTACTTGTCTCCGGGTTAAGGTGACGACAGCTCTCACCTTGTGCTGGCCATTGTATCAAAGATTGCGAGCAAGACGTAGCTAGGCCGCTGCAACTGAGTGGGACTTTCCCTACAGACTATTGTTGTTGGAATATCGCCACAAAAAGACACTGTCCCAGCTTGGATAGATCTGTACACAGTACATCTTCAAGAGGCTTCTGTATCGCAACCTCAAAACCTAACTCTACTTCCTGACTCGACTTTGCCATCTAGTCACCATCGGAACTCTGCAGTCATCAGACACGAGATTTACTTAAGCAGGCCAAGAGCTTAACGTCATGAACATTCCCCACAAATATATACTGTAGGTGTATAATTCCTCAGATCAGCGCATTCAAAATCGCTCCGTCCAATAAATTTTGGAAATTCCCAAGCCCTGACAGTCAAAGACAGCTTGATGAAATGGACTTGGCAAACCTTGCATCATCGATGATTTCTTGTAGCACACCAGGTTTTTCACGATTCGCGCCATTCGGAGAGTCCAATTTGTATTGGAAAGCTGAGTTTCAGATAACAAGAATGGTGGACAAAAGGTACACCTCATCTGGAAGGTAGATGCTTCCAGAACAAGGTCGTTGATGTGGTTTTGGTCTTCAAGGCAGAGGAATGTGATCTTTAGCAGCAAGCCCGTAAAAGACTCGAATAACCGCTGTATCACACTGCTGGGGCTGCACGAAGGCTGTGGTCACCACTAATGCATCTCTTGCGAGTCGCTTGCAGAGGAATCCGATCAGGGTACTCCCCAAAACATCAAAGGAAACGATCTACGCAGCGAGAATGCTGGGGCTCCAGTATATCTGGATAGACTCCCTCTGCATCATCCAATACGACAAAGAAGACTGACAGGGCGAGAGACGGCTTCCGACTCAGACAAGTGCGAGGGCGGTCTTTTCAGAAGCGAGGAGTAGAGCTCATCAGTCCCTTCTATTTATCAACCCTAATCCCTGTGAACACCCGGCCAGGAAAGTCGTGCATGCAAGTGGACGCCCTTCCTGCTCGAGCGAGAGAGGACCCGCAAGACATCGATCTAGTCGCACCAGTCAATCTCCGCGCGATGATATTTCAAGAGAAGACCCTTTGCGCTCGCGCCTTTACATAGCTTTGGAGCCGAAATATTGCACTGGCAGTGTTTGAGCGTGACCGCGTCCGAAGCAGACCCCGATGGCTTGGCGGCTGAGATCCGACCAGGCGTCTATAAGAGTGGCTCCAGGGAGCGACGGCTCTTACATGGCAGAACGTTATACCGAGAGCCGAGAAACTACGAGGTATCGACGAAAGAGGTCGGCGATAGGCAGCGTGCATATGATGCGAGGCTTCCGTACAAGGCCTGGGAAAAGACGATAGCTGAATATAGCAAGCGGGACCTCAGAGAGGAAACAGACCGCATTCCCGGGGGTCTCGGCTTGGGCGGTTGAATGGGAGTTGTTCTCGGAGACCAATTCGTCGCTCGCGTCTGGAACGGCGCGTACCGTCTGGCGAGCTTGTGCTGGGAGGCCGCGTGGTGTGCTACCCACCTTGGTCCTGGGCGTCCACTTACTAATCGGTGCGATACTCGATGCTTCCCAATAAGACGTTCAGGCCTGGGATGGTCCCATGGCACGCCGATGTGCTGGGTTTCGAAGCCCACACCTCAGAGTACAACTCTCCTACCAAAGACACGACCAAGATTGATTACATACAGATTGAAACGGAGTATTGAAAACTCGGGCCCAAGGTCTGAGAATTTTGAGTACAATGACGAGTTGTCTTACACTCATGGATCCCAAATCATTGCTGTGACCCGTGTCGACTGCGCCAGTGAGATGCTGTCGGGCTGCTTTTGCCTCGTTGTCGCGAGCATTAAGCAGCATGAAGGCAAGCTTCCTCGGGTGGTGTGCTTCGTCGTTAAGCCTTCAGACGAAAAGAGAGAAATTTGGCAGCGGGTTGGCATTTATCCTTTAGAAGATGCTGAAGACTTTTGTGATGGTGTCGAGCAAGATTGTGTTATTCATCTTGTGTAGATGAGCGGAAGAGTCCGCCTGGTGGTTTCCACAATCTTGCAGCTCACTGCATTGATCTGTTCCTGGCATCGTTGGCCTCAATCCCCAACACACCAAGCCCGAGTGGCTGGCAACGGTCTCTCCCATGTGATTTCGCAAGCATCAAGCTTCGGGTTAGTATTTCTTTATTAAATGTACCATTACAGTTGCGCATCGTATTGTAGAGCGAAGATCTGTCTCCTACGTCTTGGCCCTCTTCAAATGCGATCCCGCCACAGAAGAGCCTTCACTCCACTCGACATCCTTCGATGACGGGCCCATCTCCCCCAATTCGATATCATGCACGTATGGACCTTTCATATGCGCATTCCACGGGTCAATCCGGTCTCGAGGCGCTTGAGCTTCGTCAAGCTCGACGTAGTTCTCCGTGCGGGTGACTGAGACCTCGTAGGTGACGAATATTGTTCCCCAGTTGAACTTCATCACAGGCCAGAACACAGGCAAAGAGGCGCAAACTGTCGCAAGGCTGACCTCTAGAGCCGCCAAGACGATGGCGCTGCAACCGTACCAGCTCGGGTCAAACGTCGGGAACAGGCCCGCCCTGGTATCGACTATGCTGATGAGTCGGAACAGAGAGAGGATATTGACCCTGCGAGATAGCAAGCAACGTCAGCACTAGTCATGACGGGGCAGATAGGAATTACTCAACCGTACACTGAACCGAGAGAGAACAGACCCATCAAGCTGGCCTGGGCTTTCCAGCCTAGGTTTGGCTGCAGATAGTATGACACGGGAATGGCCAGAACGATCAGATCGAGGACCATGTTCGTCGATGTCTGCGCAAGAGAGGCGGCCACGACTTTTCCCGGGTCCCGGCTCGCGAATCCGTACCTGACAGCGGAGGCGCCGCTGAAGTCCCATTGAGCCGACACCGGAAAGGCAGGGAACCAGTTTATGAAGGAGAAGGCCAGGCCCCACAGCGATACAATGCCGATCATAATGAGGGTGGTCCGCCTCAGTATGGACTTCGTCTCGTCGAAGAGTCGGAGGTATTGGAAGAGGATGGCAAGTTTGATGAGTGCTGTCGCCGTGGGATAGCATGCATGCATGACATACTCATTCTGCCGGATAATCAGAATCCCTAGGCACACTAGAGGGTGAGGTGGCACGTTTAAGCACAAGTCGAAGACGCACCTTGGTAAAATTGATCAGTTGAGTCTGGTCATTGACGAAGGTGATAAAGTGCTTCCCGAGCCCTTGACCAAAACCTATACGTGAATGACTCTTAGCTTCTCTCAAGACAATAGGAGGCTGGTGCTGCCCTTTGAGGAGTTGAATATGACGTACAGAGTAATACCGACACAGTCAGCGCAAGACCGGCTATCTACATAGACATTTGTATCAGTATCAAGTTTCTCACTTTTGACGATTGACAGGGCGTATCGATCCATACCATTGATAGAAATACCAGCAAATCATCCCAGCCAGCGCATTTGGAGACTCGAAAGCGGACGTATAATCGTGCAATGGCGCAGAAATATGATATAGCCTGTTTTTGTCAGGTGAGGTTCCCGTACTAGCCGGTGGGGCTGTCTCGAGCGGGCGACTTACAAGGAATGATATTAGTAGACCAAATGCAAGTGGCCTCTGATTCAGCGCTGGTGTTGGCTCGCTGAGGTTGTCGACTTGACCCAGCAAGTCGAATATCGAAGAGGCGTTCGACATGTTGAACCTGTCATCTGTCGGTTTGCTGGCCTTGTTTCAAAGGACGGAAATCGCTTTGCTGGTGAGGAAGGAACAGAGTCGTCAAAAAGGAAGTTAATGAGCGTGAATTCCCCGGGAGTGCTTCTGAAACAAACGCAGGACTGCAACGGGCGTAGAGGAGGGTTCGGACGGCAGTGGTGGAGGTGAGAGCCCGAGTCGTTCTACACTAATAAGTGGTAATGTCGACCAGAGCCCCAGGGGTCGCAATTTAAGTTGAGCCGGGGTAACTTTAAACATACTGGGATTGCAACCCCAGGAAACTTTGACGACTGCCTGGTGTGCAGCACAGAGACCCTGAACCACTGCCGCATCAGTGCGGGCGGCGCTGAGACAAGATCAGCAAAGTTCGCTGCGAGTTCCAAGAGCTCCCTTGTTCGACTGCTTGAGACGCCAGATACACCGTCAGTGAAACTGCATTCGGAAGGCTTGTGAGATGCAATCCGTTGCCAGGCAGATTTTTTCCCCATCGGCAGCCAAGCACGAGGACAAGATTAGCAGAGCTCTGAGAGTTGAGGATTGGTTGCATCATGAATGACCTGCATAAGCATCTCAGATCGAGGAAGTCGGACTGGATATTATCTGCCCAAGCGTATGTAACGGGGGTAGATCTGATTCAACCTTCTTTTTTGGGGGGTACAATGTCAGAGTGGTTGTCCCAACCTTGGAAGGGTATATCGGCCCGTATTGGCCCGTATCGACTCGTATTGAGAGATATATACTAGGTAGTGTGTAATTGGGATACCTATGTACTCGATGTTCGGTGATCGCGCCTGTACAATTGCCGACTTCAGGAGTCCCTGGCGCCCCGGGGCGCTTGGCCTCGCTCAACAGGCAGTGCTGCCCAGCTTAATTTAACGTTCAGCAAGCGAATCTCCCAGGATGGCAACTGCAGTCGAAAACAAAATGCGTGGTATAGCACATCCACTGTCTCGACAACACGTGTGCACTCGTACTGGAAAGTCGACACCGCTCGACAGTGAAAGAATATCGAAACATCTCGGCAGCGAGCCGATCACGGAGGGATCGGAAAGCAAGATTGTAGATCTATAGCCTGCATTGTGGAGAGAACTGACCATAGGCGTCCAAACATTATTTCATTGTTCACATGCCGCCCAAATAAGCACTGACTCAAAACCAACGAGAGAAGGTGCTCCAAACTGCTGCGGTCGTCATGAAGAAACGGTGGGTCACTTTTTCTCACGTGCGACCTGCAGCTCGAGCATATTACAGCCTCAGCGTCCCACGAACAGTCAGAAGCAACCTGCCTATCACCCCCTAGAACTATTGGGTCAAAGCTTGATATTTTCACAATCACTTTCGTCCAAGGGAGCGCGAGGTGGGGCACGTGGGAACTTGGAGGAGGGGTCGGGCGGGACACCTCGTAACGTTTTGAATGTGATAAGATGCTACTGTCAAGCAGTTGGGTCGCACCAGCACTACCTGCTCAGACATTGAAACTGCGGGTGGGTGATGGATGTGTGACGGCGGTTGCCAAAGCTTGCAAATATAGGTACGTAGAAAGTCTTTGCCCCGCAACTTACTACATATGCACCACACACTGAGACGGTCGCCACGCCATCACGTCTCAGAGGCATGATTTATCTGTATAAATCATTGGTAGTTGATTTTCGTTAACTTATGCAACTACGCTGCAGCCGGATGGCGTAAGCGGGATGTCCAACTTGGACACAGATGCCCAGGTGCGTGTCTCTAATCATTTCAATTATTGGCACTGGGCTTTCAGAAGGAGTGATCCTCAATGTAGCGATGTCAGCAATTCAATATGCCAGCGGCTTACTGCATCATCACTGAAATTCTACTCTAAAAATTATTGGTTATGAACTCCTGGTCTCCAGTAGGTCGCCTGTCGACGTCCCCATTGCCATGGGAATTGGTGCGACATGTCAGCTTCGAGCTATGGGCAGTACGCACGGCCATGGTGATTGCACTCACCGCTGTTTTGAACAGGTTCGCCTTAGCCTAGCTGTCAGGGTTGGAGAAGCACCACATAAAATGCATGGGCGAGGTTTTGATAGGTGTTAGAGAGGCTCTGGCTGCAAGTTCGAAGAAAGCGGCTTGGGCGAAGCCACTACTCAAGACTAGTGTAGAGCAATTCAAGTTATAGAAGAGGATAGTAGACTACAAGCTTTGGCCTAGAAGGCTGGGCACGATTAATCTGCATAGATGTAGGACGATGCCGCATAATCACTTTGACTCAATCACCGTCCGTGCAGCCAACATATATAGAGTAATCATCGGGCTTACAATGGGCTAGGCTGGATGACAGAGGTGTTACATGCATGGGCAGGAGTCATGCCACTACTCTAGGTATTCCATGCTTACTTCAAATGGTAGATATATTGGCGATCTCTTCCATATCGAATTCCTAGATGAAGCAGTCTCAGAAGTGCATGTTAAAATACTAATTATTAATGAATTAATTATACCGATATCTCTGGAGACTATGGAGTAAATGTGTACAGGTGGACCAACCACCAAGACCTATGTGTGCGCAACCAATGTTCGGGGTTGCTGCTGCTGCTGTCGTCACAGAACGCGCGTGCGCCTCGCTAGGACCTTTCTCCTCTGAGTCCAGTTGACGACGCTTCCATCGGCCGATGCACCGTCAAGCCACAACATGGTCCTTGGTCGTGAACACTACAACCGGATGATAGATCTTCGGACAATGATCAGGTACAGATCCTCTCCCTCGTACTTTATGGGGACTGCGTTATCACATGATGCCTGAGCTCATTGTGTTCGACTAAGTCGTTGAGAAATGACACATGACACATTGAGTATAATAGAATGCTCTTAAAGCTGCTCATGGCATTCGAGTCAGCAGCGCGCAAAAATTATTGAGATCGTTGGGACCACATACTCACCCCCCCCACGCCCCCTGTGTCGAGACCGTAGAATTGCTCAGCTCCTTTCTCGAAGCATAGAAACTTTGCAGCGGAACAGTATGGGCTCGGCCTACTAATGAGAGCTTCGGACCCTTGAGACGTTCGTCCATCATCGATTTTGTACGGAAATGGTGTTTCCTCCACGAGGTCCAGCGCGATGTGCTCTCTCGCACCCTTCAGTGATGTAAACCCCCGGCGGGAATATTTCTAGAGATTCCTGCGCGGGGACCTGATAGCTTTATCTTTATTAATTCAAGAGAGAGAGCATGCTGATGGTGGTGGTGCGCTCGGATATTGTCTTGGGACAAGTCCATTACCTGAACTTCGCTCAAAAAGTGCTCCGAAGCATCTAGAAGTTGAAAGGCGGCAACGACGGGGGGTAGGCCGGCGATGCCGAAGGCTTGTCAGGATGAACGTCCTGGTAGATGTCGACGAAGCTCTTCGCGTCTGAGCATCACGAATCAGCACATGCAAAGTATGACACAAGGACTCCCGGCAGCAAAAACGCACCCTTTTCATTGTCGAAGGATAGGGACAACTTGGTGGACCCATCCGTCCTCCAGATATCGAGCAATTTTTTGTCCTTGGTCTGCGTCACGCTGCGGTCATACAGCCTCACGTCCAGCTCTACCTGCCTACTGTCGACGCGGTCGTGGAAGCCCAGCGTGACCAGCGGCCTGGGAGGGCCTGCGCCGGCGCCCTCGTACTTCCTCCAGACGCGGAGCACCTTTGCCCTCGCGCGCGTCTCGCCGCCGCGGCGGATCTCCCGCGGCAGGAACGTCTCGATGAGCTCGCGCTCGCGCACCTTGGAGATGAAGCTCTTGCAGTTGGCGGAGCTGCCGAAGACGTACGTCGGGTCCAGGCAGTAGATGCGGAAGCCATCGCGGTCCTCGACCGTGATCTCGTGCTGCGCGAGGAAGTTGACCCTCTTGGCCCGGACATCGCCGTCTGCGTTCGGCTTGGTGCCGAATGGGATCCGGTGGGTGACGATTACCTGCTTGTCGCTACTCTCGTACTGGAGGATGCGGGATGAGTTGTCCCTTTCCAGGATGTTCACATGTTGCAGGGCGAGCCTGGGGCCGTCTTCCCCGAGGAACAGTGTGGCAGGGAGGTCTATGAACTCAAGAGACCCTCTGCGACTGATGGAAGGAGTGATGGCTGGAGTGAGAGCAGGCTCTGGTAGGAGTGCATAGGGCGGGAGGGTAGATGTCCGCGCTGACTGGCCTTGTTGACTGCCATGCGAACTCGGTGTCGGAGGGAGGTCGACGCGGTACAGTAGAAGCTTCGTGTACATGCGCGTAAGGTCTTCGTTGATGATGCGGATCTCATTCTCGAGACTCGCAGGCCACGTAAAGGTAAGGCCACGAGAGGTTCTCAAGTTCGGATCGTGCTCCTCGAGCAAGTTCCTGCACTTATCCACCAGCCTCACCACCCTGTCAACATCTGGATTGTCCTCCCCGATCCGAAGCCTCAATTGAGAGAGCTCTTGGAGTATGTCTCGGAGCCTGATGAGTTGTCCTCCCTGGTGGCGCGAACGGCGCAGGTTGCCAGCGACATCTGCCACAAATGAGCCCAGCTGCACAATGCCCGCCACAAGCCCGAAAGCTGTGACGGGATCCATGGGTGGTGGACGAGGATGAGGAGGTGGATATGTGGGCTCTTGGATGTCACCCAAGCTTCATCTGATGTGTCAAAAGCGCATGCATCTTTATGCTTGCGGGCTCATGGATCCAGGGTGTTCCGGTTAACGTGGACCGAGCCAAGCAAAAGGGACGAACGTGGAGTTCGCATGGTATTGTACAGTAGCGGGAGCACTCCCCAGCGCGGGGAGACTGCTGACCCTGATTAATTTTGAGGGGGAGCCGCATCGTCTGCCTTGGTGTCTCTGGCGATCTGATGGAGGGTCGCCAGAGGCCCGCGTCTGCCCTGCATTTGCAGGAATCCTTCTGCAATATTAGGGCAATTCAGCTGCGCCACTCACCACGTGCAGCGAGGACGGGCAAATGGCTGCTGCAGCCAGGATGAGACAGGGCTTTTTTTTGGGCAGACTAGCCCGCGTTGGATGGCGCCACCACCTGGGCAGGGCATTTCTGCCACCCACCGCAATTGCTGACACGAGTGAGCACAGGCTGCCTGGATGCTCGGTCCAGATAGATTGGTTACACGACCGATACTAAACAGTCTCTGGAAGCTGTCATAAAGCAGTGATGGGCCGAACAGCTCATCATCGGACCACAAGCTTTCACACATGAAGCGCCTGGGCAGGCGCGTGCACCGTCAAGATCGAAACCAGCTCCCACCTCGGCCCTTGAAGCACTGCTTCTGCTGTCAAGATGCTCGACGGCATCAAGGCCGAGCAAAGCTCGCGCATATCTCGTTTGCGGCTGCCGGATCCCATGAGGCAGGCTGACGTCCACCCAGACGTAGGGCACATCACCGTGAGTCGCCCCCAGAGAACACGCTTCTCCACGACCCCTGCTCACAACCGCCGTTTAGGACCGCCATGAGCGGGAAATCGCAATACTGCGGATCCTAGACTCCATTGGCTTCAACTGGCCGGTCTTTTGCGCGGTCGCCATCGGATTCCTGGCGTCCTCATACAGCCTCTTCGCCACAAATTTCGTGACGCCGGCCCTGCTCTATGTCTACCCACCTGAAGGCTTCAACCATGTAGATGTCGGCGAAATGCTGGATCTGACAACTTTGAGCTCCACCTTGTTCGGCATGATCGTCTTCGGCTACTTTGCTGACCGGGGCGGGCGCAAGAAGCTCTACGGCTGTACGTATAAGTCTTTTCCTGCTACAGTTGCCTGTCCGTCTTTTATTAGAATCTTCTTCAATTCTTCGTTTTGGGCTCCGTAGCAGGTCATTAACACATACTAGGGGAGCTCATCATCTTGATCCTGTCAACGGTAGGACTAGTCTTATCTTCTCAGGGATTCATGCAGACGGATGTCGATACGGATGTGGATGTAGGAGGCGTCCCAAAATCTTCGATGAACATCTACGCGTCGATCATTTTCTTCCGCTGCATGCTAGGCTTCGGTATTGGTGCAGAGGTACGCCGTCGTGAAGGCTGGACTAGCACCCTCTTCCAGGATTAGACTGATAATAAGTTCTCTAGTACCCAGTATCGGCTGTCATAGCAGCTGAATTTGCGTCCACAGATACGAGAGCCGTCATGATGGCTGCCATATTCCTCATGCAGAGCATCGGTCGCTTAATGGCCGTCGGCATCGGCCTCGGCTCCCTGCTGAGACTCATGCAACACTACGACCTCGATATGGACGAGCCTAACACAGGAGCGGCCGAAGTCAAAGCCAAAATCGTTATCGACATAGTCTGGCGAATCGTGGTCGGAATAGGGGGCTTTATAGCGCTCATCGCCGTTGGCCTTCGACTTATCATACCCGAGTCTCCCAGGTACTTCTCCGGCATCCAGAAGGATTTGAAAAAGGCTGCTATTGCCGTTCAACAGGTGGGCGGAAAGTTGAAAGATGACCAAAGATCAGAGATATCGGTCTCATCAGGTGTGCACCACCGTTTCCACAAAGACCAGGACCCAACTCCGTGGTTCAGGGCCGCCCGCAAATACCTGAGGGAAGGCGGCTGGAAGCCTCTAGTGGGAATGTCAACAATATGGCTGTTGTTGGATGTGTGTTTCTATGGGACCAGTCTGGACAGTCCCAAGACGCTGGACACGCTTTGGCTGGACGCAAACCCTTCCAACACAAAGTTGGCCATCTGGAACGCAGACCCAGGCTCGCCCAACGCCACCATCCAGCAGACCTTGGACAACAACGCTGTGCGGACTCTCATACTATCCTCGATTTCGTCACTTGTTGGGAGTCTCGTCGCCATTCCAGTGGTTCACTTTGCGAACCGGAAAAGGTTACTGATAGGGACTTCCCTGAGCCTGACGCTTCTGTTCATTGCCACTGGCGCCAGCGTTGTGAGGACATATGCGACTGCAAACCACGAGGTCAGCATGGTCTTTTTCGCGCTGGCCCAATTTATGTTTAACGTCGGGCCCAACACATTAACCTTCATCATGGCAGCCGAGATATTCCCCACTGTCTTCCGAGGAACGTTCTATGGCATCTCGGCGGCGGCGGGCAAGCTCGGCGCCATCATAATCAGGGCCATTGTGGCGGGGGTGGGCGATGGACACAAGGAGCTTGTTGCCTACTTGTTTGTTTTCAGCGTGATTATGTTGATCCTGGCTGTCATCGCTGTGCTTCCAGGGGCGCTTCCGGAGGTCCAGAAGGACACCAGGAAAACCGCCAATCGGACAAGGTCGCCACATGCAAGCCCCTATCTGGAGGCGGCTGATGATGATGATGCATCGAATAGTGGCGCCTCGAAGAATTGGTGGGACAAATGCTCGCCGAGGCGTTGGAGGAGCCTGGCCCTCGAGGATATCGCCCGGTATCCTTTGCCCGAAGATGAACTTGCGCTGCAACGGGATGATGACTCCGTGCAGGATGATCATTATCCGGTCCCAAGCGAGCCTGTATTTTCAAACGCGAGTCATACGACCGAATTCTCACCCTTTCCATCTAGTCTTGTGAACGGAGGCGAAGCACGGGTGGATGTTGAAGATGGCACTAGAAAGTTTGAGGACGAAGTCATGCAGCGATTCTCTTCTCCTCACCCACGCGAGATGAGCCCAACTAGGAGATAATGAGCATCGAGTGGAGTCTCGCCCAGGAATTCGAAGCACCAAAGGGATAATATTTGCAAATCGTGACTTTGGCAACAACTTTTCCACCAATCTATGACTCTCTCGCCCTTCAACGGGCATTGGATTAGCATGGGAAGGGAGTTCAGGATTCCGAATTCGATTTAATTATATACCTGATCCTTACGAGTCATAATATGCTAAACTCATGAGCCACTGAGATTCTCATTGTCTGTTTTTACCAACAGCAACGCGCCGAGTCTTCAAGATGAAGTATCGCTCTCAGACCCCTACCCTCAACTAATTATATACAATTGAATACACGTCCGGGTTCAGTCAAAGATGAACCACGGAAACTGGCAATTGAGGAAATCTTGGGATTTTGGGCAAGCTCATCGCTTGAATCTTTGCGGTGCTAATTAGGATGCAGGGTGGGTGATGCGGCCAACACCGAATGCAGCCCACCCTGAACAGACCTATTGTGTAAGAAGTCGCTGGCAGGAATAGAAATGAAGCACAGGTCTCACTCGATTTCAGTGGAAACACCTAGATGGTCTACAAACGCCACACCCATTGCGCCTGAACAGTCTGATGAGAGGCTGGGGTTCTAATCTTTCAAGTTTTCCTAAGTCTGAAAAACCTGTGAATATACATGGGACCCAAAAATGCGGTCTTAGCAAAGCTGGGTTTGAGATAGTTGAGCTAGTTAGACTCAGCCATAAATTCGCTACTGGGTTGCGGCTTACACGGTAACTTGGAACTTCGGACGGCTGGGACGGGTCCATCAAGTTCAGCTAGAATCGTTCCTCACGTCCGTGTGCTGAGAAAAGGTCATCTTCCTTGAACACCCAGTCATCCATTCTCCTAGGCTCAAGATCGAAGCGACAATGCGATGAGAGGTAGTGCAGTGCTAATACACATTTCATGGAAGACTTGTTCACTTGATGGTAGTGATATCTGCTGAGGGTTGGTTTGCAGGCGTGCTTACTAATATCTGAAGAGCTTCTGACCAATTGGACGGGAGTTCACTCAGGCCCGCACGTACCACCTGCTCTCCTCCCCAGCCTCCTAATAATTTTGTTGCTGCCTCTGCCAGCCCCACTCCCAATGAACGACCAATAAGACGTGGCTCGCCCACTATTCCCCACCTCAACCCGTTGTCCCTAAACGACACTGCTTCTTCTGCCGTCGCCTTCCTCTGTCACATCACGCCCACAACGCGCATGCAGGAGCATCACGCAAAACACAACAAACGGTCAGTTCAAAGGTGTCCAATTCTCGAGGATTACCGCGCCGCCCGCCTAACTCGACGAGCGATGCACGCGTTATGAGCCACCGAGACCGATGCCAACAATCGCCGACTTCTACCCACTGCCTGCGGGCAATGGAAGAACCGGGGTCTCGGGAGAAGACTTCATCTGCCCGCCCACATGATCTCTGCTCTGTGGTCCCAGATGTCGCCTCTTCTCAAGGCAGTACCTGTGCTTGCAAGTCTTGTTGCGCTGAGGCGGCGAGGACTCCAGCTTGTAATCGTCGACTTCCAGTTCGTCACCGTATCGTCGCATCAATCCAGAGTCAAGGCTGCTCTTTCTGAAGCCTGGGTGGGCGGGATCCTATCCATTTGTCATGGATAGGGGATACGACGACTTTTTACTCTTTGTATGTCTTCTGGACATGCCATGCTGATACCTCGCAGGTTCCAATGACGGCGCCGTTCGATGACGACGCAACGACAGCCTCCATCGACTCGGCACACGACGATGACATCGATATATCGAAGGCACCAATAGTGGTGTCCTGGACCGGCGATGAGGGCCAGGTGCATTCGCTGAGCCACTCACCCCTAAACCACGATCACGTCACATTTGACGTCCATTTTGATGCGGAGTCCCAAACCGCCTTCTTCAAAATCGCCGCCAACCTTGCGCTCAAGGGCAAACGTCACAAGTCCAACATCTTTCTGTTCATCTATCCCGAACGCATTCAATCGCTAGATATTGTCGAGCAAGATGATGAGTCCGTGTCTGCGTCCAAGACCCTCGGCACGAGCATATACTCGTTGCAGTTCTTGCTAGTCGAGCCTCCAGCACTGGTTGT
The DNA here is from genome assembly GCA_023242295.1 of Diaporthe ilicicola. Lineage (NCBI taxonomy): Eukaryota > Fungi > Ascomycota > Sordariomycetes > Diaporthales > Diaporthaceae > Diaporthe > Diaporthe ilicicola. The sequence goes on along the minus strand of JALPVH010000053.1, from coordinate 156,761 downwards.
GCCGAAAGATGACTGCGTGCCCAAGGGCGACGCGGCACGGATTACATTAGAGTCTATGCAGGCCCTGGCTGGAAAGACCAGCTTCCGGCTAGACTTGCCGTCCAGAACCCTGGCCTTGGATCGCTTGACCGCGCTCTGTGGGAAGGCTTCCTCCAGTGGATTTCTGAAAACGATGCTCGGCCCGTCAAATACTGCAAAACTGTACGGCGGTAAGGGTGGCATGGTCATCGGTAACGACGACGCTGGAACGACTGGAGTGCGCTCTGGTGGGGAACCGTCCGGGAGCGCTGCAAAGGCAAACCCTTCAACCTCTTCCCACAAATACCCACGGGACTCAAAAGACCCTGCGCAAAGTGAGGCTGCGGTGGTTGAAAGTCCCCCGTCCTACGATGAGCTCGGTCATTCTCCACCATCCTATCCACCTAGTAATAAGCGCCGTCGTATCGACTCAAGCTTCGATGATGCAAGCCAGCCTAAGATGAACATCGAGGATATCTGTAGGCAGGGGTTCAACGAGATTGGACGTCACCTGGCCCGCATCGAGAAGCAGATCGGTAACCTGGGATCCCGGATCGACCAAATCGAGCAGCGCATGTGCTCGTCAGAGCGTTTATCGGGTAAACATCCGCAGCAATGTTCAAGTGAGCAGAGTGAGCATGGCCTGGACGGACTTGATCAACGGGTGGGATGTGTCGAGGAGCGCGTGACGGGCCTCGAAGTGAAGCTGGAAGCCGGCTTAAGTGAGCTGGCACAGAGCGTCGACACCCAGATTGCCGAGGCGAGGTACGACTTTGACACCACCACCTTGATCCGTATAGAGGACGAGATGAGTGTCGCACAGACCCAGCTTGAAGAGTTTGTGAGAGACGAAGTCCGCAACGTTGCTGAAGAGATAGATGATACAGTACGGGAGAAGTTACGAGATGCATTATCATAATCATAAATACAATTCCAACTATTATCCATCACTTGTCGTTGAAGCTATGCTCGAAGAGCAATGTGAAGTACGATGAGTGAGCACTATTGTCACATCTTGGATTGTTCGCCTCGCGTCTTTGACACATGGCATCGTAATATTAGGTATGCTAGTGCACATTACCCACCAATCCATCGTCACAGCCTCTCGACCTCAAACACCAGCCGCCGGGCCCTGTCGAAACCGAAATTCCGCTTAGCCGCAGCGATGCCCAGCCCGCCGTCCAGATAAGCTCGACAATCAAAGTCCACACCAGTCCGCTCAGATATCTCCGCCCACAACGCCTTGAACGTCTCAACATTGTGCATGTACTCACCCGCCGGCGTTGAGGCGCCCTCGAGGTCGCCGACCGCCGTGCCAAGGATCAGGCTGCCGGGCTGGGGCTTAAGAATGGAGATGCAATTCTCGAGCGCGACGCGCTGATTCTCCCGCTCAAAGCAATGGAGCACCATGGCAAGATGGATGAACTCAATCGTGCCCTTGAGCCCCGAGAGGGGGCTGTCGTCAGAGAGGACCAAGGCATCTGCCTCCAGGAACTTCACCGCCAGCCCTTTGTCGCGGAAGAAGTCGTAGCCGAGGTCGATAAAAGGTGCGTTCAGCTCGGCCGCGTAGATGTTCTCAGCGGGTGCGCCATCCATAACGAGCTTGCGGATGTCCTGGCCCAGGCAGCAGCCGATGTCGAGGTACTTTGCCCCCTGGTTGAGGCGACTGACCATGGAGGCGTAGGAGGGTAATCCATAGAGGCTGAGGCGCAGGAACTTGAACTGCCCGATGCATGGGTATGGGAAAACATCCCAAGCTTTATCTCTCTGATCCAGAACAGTCTGGTGTTAGATAGTTGATTCTTGGAAAAGTGACCCGACGACTAAGCATTTTGAGGCTCAGAACCTTGGAAGGGAATCTTCCACCTACCATGGAGATAACATGAGATTCCACCTCTTCAGGAGGAATTCGAGAGTACTTTTCGAGCAACTCCCGACAATCCGCAGGGACGCCCGAGAATGTCTTGTCGTACCACGTCAGATTCCGGTCCTTGGAGCCGATCTGAGAATGGGATGCGTGCGGCTGCTTCCCATCGGGCAAGCGAGCAGGTTCAGCTTCAGCCATCTTGTCAAGATGATTGTCGAAGCCGTCGGATTGATGTTGATGTAAGGGTCTCAGGAAGGGCGGTTGGCGTCAAAATACGCCGTCACTCACAGATCAAGCCTGATATCAGCACGGGAGGCAGGGTGGGGTAATGAAGTAAGAAGTCCGGGAGGTGCAGGATACAGTGATGCTTATTGCAATTGCAATCCAAGCACATGGGGGGAGGCACGTCTTAGGGAGAATCGGATTTTACAAGCCGTGTTAGTGTTAACCCCCAGGTGCCGTCGCCTAAAAAAGCGTTGCATCTGGAGACAACTGCCTGAGACCTGCGTGTCAGCCGTGTGTACCGGCAACGGAGCAGGAATAGGCGATTAATTATAAATCCCGTAGGGCGCCGTCCTACATGCAGACCCGTCATTGTATTTATTACTCCTGTGAGTCTTTCGAGGCGTCCTTCGCTTCCGGTATGTTCTTATCCGACCACTGGGACGTCTAGCGGGGGCCATAAATTGTTTTCTATCCTTGGAAAACCCCCTATTACAACCACGCCTGGACAACCTGGCCGCCCGTTCTCGGGTCCCCTGCAAAAGCCCCTCCGGTCGACACGTAGATGGACTTTCTTTCTCGTCATTGGCCAGGGCGACATAGGTAGGCTCCTGGAAGACGGAGGACGAGTCGGCCCCTCCGGCCAGCAGCGTCTGCTCGCCATCAGGGGTGATCCTGAAGACCGAAGACGAGTGCACGGCGACATAGGCATTCCCCGCAGAGTCGAATGCGAAGTCGTCGTAGATCTTACTCGGTGAAGGGCCCGCGCCAGGACCTCAAAGTTTCCGGCCTTGTTCCCCAGCTCGTCGATGGGCACGCGCGAAAAGGTGCCCAGGGCCGAGTTGGTGAAGTAGATGAAGTCCCCGCGGGTCTTGAGGCCCTTGATGCCTACGGCGAGGGCCGCGCCGTTGCCCGGGTGCAGTGCCTCGTCCTCGATTGCGACGCTGACGTCCTTGGTGCGGGTGTCGATCCGTATTATATTTATGAGCCCTCCGATCGAGTCGGCACTCAGGAGGGTGTGTCTGGGTGGCGTGGCAGGGCAGCGAGCCCGTTCAGGCTGGTCATGTTTGGGACGGCAATGTCATCCCCGACGCTGTTGGTCTGCAGTGAGACAATATAGACATGCATGCTGCCCTCTTCAAACGCATAGGACGTGTGCCTCACCGCCGCTGACTGCGTAGAGATCATCGCCCAGGGGTACGATCCCGGTCAGGCCGGTGATGTTATGGAAGCTGGGCAGGTTGGCGACCTGTCTGGCCACGGGCTTTGCCGCCCTTGGGTCGACCGTGCAGAGGAGACCTGGCGATTTCAGGGTGTTGAGGAGGACATTCCCGTCGGAGAGGACGTGGAGGTTCTCGACGATTGTGCTTGTAAACGCGAAAATTGCCTTGGTCGCCGCATTTGCACACATGATGGGCAGCTAAGATCGGCTTATTAGTGATGCAGAGTGTATATTAAAACAGCAGTACGTTGATTGAGTCTCCAGCCTAGGTAATTGGGGGAAATTCAGCAGCAGACTTTCAGGGCAAAGATATATGACTTCCAAGGTTGGCAGGCCTTTATAACCAACAAGCAGGGCACTGTCCAACAGGAGCCCATGCGTAACAACATAACCAACACATCAGCTTGCTTCCTGATTGGGTTTTCTTTACCATTTGGCGCCTCGAAACTCAGGCCCATGCAATCCTTCATGCAGTGAGCCCAATTTGAACATCTGCTGTCCCAAGCTTCGGAGTTTGGGAGTTCGTCCGGTTAACAACTGTGCAGGCAAAACGGCACAGCCGCAGCTAGATAGTCTACCAACTGAGGTCCTACTAATTACTTAAGGGATCCACCTTAGCGTATGATAAGGGGCTTGATCACTTGCATAAGCTTTTGTCAAAACTGGCCAAGGAATCCCTTGAAAGCTTCTACACCTGGGCAAGACTTTTTAGGAAGGACGTCGTGGGCATTTTCAAGTTGCCCTCACTTACAAGACTGGATAGACATGAGATGCAAGCCGAGATTTCCGTGTCTTCAAACTACAGACTCATTACAGCGAGTCGGTGCAATTTCACCTGCCACCATTATTATTCTCATGTTACTCGTGGATTGTATGTTACTTTTGTCATATATATATGTATATCTGTAAGTGAGGGAAACAATGTCCAGGGAGACTACCTAAAGATTCCAAATATTTGGATGTCTATGATATGAACTGCTCAAGTTGGTCCACCTCCGACAAAGTCTCTGGAAGACGCCTCGCACCTTCATCCTGGCCGATCTTTTTACATAGACTGTTTAGCGCTAGGATCCAAGAAGGGCGAATAGAAGAGTCAATAGGTAATTCGTCAAGTATTTTTCTCCTCACACTGATGGCGTCTTCTAACCGGTTATTTTTGAGATACGCATCTGCGAGATTTCGACCAAAGGCACAATATTGGTGATCATTTGGAGACATTGAATCGAACACTTCGGCCTGAAACGAGAGGCTCTGTTCCATCGCACCTTTCTTTCGGAGCAGCCAGATGATAATTCTGGCCCAGTCGAGATCGATGTCCTGAAGGAAGATGTCTCGTCTGTCTTCTTGTAGCTTGGTCCAGACCTTGAGAGCACCTTCAAGTCTGTCGTCGTGACTATCCACCAAGAGATGTGACCAAGCATTGAAGGTCATACCCCTTGGCTGGACACTCCGCCATAGTCTCTCTAGATAAGGCAGGCCCGGCTCCACAATCCCGTGAGACAGTTGAGCCTCTTCAATAAGAAGCTTGGCAGCATCGAGACATCGGTAACAGAACATGCCGGGCTGGTGGATGGGGCCATCGCTGGCAGATTGTATGCGGAGGAACTCCCAAGCCAGGCGGAGTGCTGAATTCACTTCTTCTGCAGACGATGGCTCTAATGGCCCAACACCGCGGCAACAGAGTGTTGAGGTGACTCGGACCAGGTCGAGCCCGTCGAACCCAGGCTTGTGGCGGTGGTCCGGGCCTTCGTTGAAGCGAGACCACATCTCTTTGCATATGCACGCCGCGTAGCCGTAGTCGCCTTGGCGGGCGCAAGCGGTGATGGTTGCCCGCAACCACGCCAGCCACGGCGCGCTGAGGTGAAGGCTGCTGGCGGGGACGAGACGTAAAGCCTGCGCTTCGATATGCCTTGCTTTTTCCTCATCGTTGAAATGTCGGCAGGAAAATGCAAGTTGCTCAGCCCACGAGCAGAAGACCTCTACATCCTGGCCTCGAATGTGTATCTCATTTAAGTTCCGCTCCTGGTCGGCCAACAAGTGGGGCCAGATCGTTTCTCGGAGGATGAGACCGTCGTATGCATCTTTTTCAGACAGGTAATGAATCCAGCGACTGGCGATGGCAAAATGGCTGTTCGCCCCTCTCTTTCCAGAGGTGTTTCCAGCTTTGAGGTGGTAGTACTGGTTGAGGAAGACTCGGTGGCGAATTAAGCGTCGCGATGCTAGGTACGCGGCGAGCAAGGGTCGGCCAGAGAGGATCGCTGACTGCAGATCTCGCAGTGTGGGCAGCCCTTCGAGAATGGCCTGGCGCACCTCAATTGGAAACGAATCCATCATGTGGGAAAGCAAAAGAGGCATCGCATGTCTTTTGAGAATGAGGGCACTGGCAGTGAAATGTCCTGGTGGAGGCCGAGGTCCCGCTGGGAGGAGGCTCCGAATTGGGGCGCCCCCTCCCCCCCTCTTCCCTCTCTTGGCTAGACAAGGACTCAATGATATGTCTACACGATCAAGAAGGATCTTAGCGCATTGGTTTCAGATTTCCCTCGTGGCAGCGTATATTTTGAGTCTCGATTGACTTTTTCTTGTTCCATTCCTTGTGTGGCAGTTGTAGTTCGACAGCAACCCGGACTTGGAGGTGGCGACTTGAAACTGAGAAGGCTACACCTATTTAGGTCGGCTAATAGATGTTTCTCAGGCAAAGTGTTAAAAAGCATTATTAAAATAATGTTTTCGAAATATAGTTCCGGGATTCGACACTCGACAATTATTTTTGCTTAATATAACACCTTTTAATATATTTATTAAATATATTATAGAAAACGAAATAAGTGATAATAAAAGTAATATAAACTAGCTTTTATAACTTATAACTTAGTTAAATTAATATTAAAAAGTTTTTTTTAAAAGATAAAAATATTAAAAAAAATAATATTATATATATATATATATATATATATAGTTATTTATTTTAAAATATAGCTTAAATATTTATTAATAATATAATTCTTTATAATTATATAATTAAATATTTTAATCTTTTACTTAAGTTAATATAGAAATAGTAGTAGTTGGCTGCGATTAAGCCTTATCGATACGGCCCACTCGGCCCGATATATAGTCCGGCCGAAACGCTCCCTATAGACTAGCCCATAGCCATTGCCCTTCTGGCGATGGCTTTAACCTAACAACAACCAAGAATCTAGTTAATCGAGTCGTTTCTGCCTACTATTTGCTTTTGCGTATACGCACCCCTAGGCCCTAGCCCGACCAACAGTTAATTTAATTATAATAATTTAATTATTATATAATATTATAAAGTTTTAGCTTTATTTAAAAAAACATTAATATTATATAAAAATATAAATAATTAATTTAAAAACTTTTAGCAATTTCCTTATATCTTTTAAGGACACACCCTATAATGCCTTGAAGACTTTTGGCGGCAGCAAATTTCGAGCTTAATTTCTCCGACAGCGATAATGCGAGTTCAAGATCATCAATCACCTGAGTCTGCTTGAGGTGGCTGACAAGTTCCTGAGGCTGAACGGTGGCAGCGTAGATCAATGAGATTGTCGAGGTAAATAGCGAGAGCAGATTTAACCAGTTGTATGCGATTCTCTTTTGGCGGTGCATGTTATAAGCCTGGCGAATGGACATCGAGGCTGCATCTGCCAGCTACTTGACCTGGACCGGGTCCAGGGTAGGAAACAGCGGCGAGGGTCTGTACAGCATTGCAAGGTGAGTGTAATAATTGAAATCGTACCAGTTGCTGCTGAGATGAGGTACTCGTGGATGAGCGTCGGGGAGAGGGAACGGCGCATTCCGTCGCCAGTCGATAAGGTCTCTGTGGAGGGACTTGATGATTTCCTCGCGATTAGGCGTGTTTGCGCGTATTCTCACCCTGTTCCCGTAGACATTGGTGCTGATCTTGCTAGCAATCTGCCTCAAACTGAGAATGTGTCGTGGCACAGCCATCAGTGATGGCTCAAGAGAGTTTTGACCGTGTACACCGTCCGCATCGATAAATTCGTCATCGACATCGAGGAAGGGCTATCATGAGGTGAAGATCAGCACATGTGCAAGGTCACTGGAACAACCAAAGGCCAGGAGCAGACTTACCTTGGTTTCTATATCATCATCGTGCAACGCGAACGGACGACCAAGGGCAATGGATACTACACTTTGCAAGCGAGCAGGCATTCTTAGCGAGATCGTCGTCAAGGACTCGAGTATAACCAGGACTTACCGATCCATCATGTAAATAGAGAAAAATATACGCCTCCTCATATTCGAAACATCGAAAGGTATGTTTTCGTATGCCGCGGAAGTATGAAGACCAAGGCCTATTGCCATTCGAGCTGCCAGGCCGACCAGTACCCATGTATCTAAACATTTTTTAATTCGGCTCTTATAAAAACCTATTCCTTTACAACTTACTTGGTCCAAATTGGTTGAAGAAAGAAAACGACACTTGAAGCATTATGACCTCTAGCGCGACCTGATACGCGGCTTCTGTTAGCACTGTTTGCACAGTCACTGCTTTGGATCTTATCGGTCATACCATATCACCATACTCAAAAGCGGCCTCGAAATATTCGAGAGCCTTGTTGTAATAGAGAGTCGGTTCTGACTCCTCCGCCATCGAGATCGAACAGTGTGAAGATGCTCCGATGGCTAGAACCATCCATACTCGGAATAGAGACAAAGGGTGTTGAGCTGATGGATCCGAAGAGTTCTCTTGTATGCAATTCATCATCTCCAGAAATTCCTTGCGGTTGATAATTGGATACAAGGTATGAAAATGAGCGAAGTAAAAGGCCGCCAATTCATCCACGCGAGGCTTCTCTGGTAAACTCAGGTCTGTCAGAGATTGAGTCGGTTCCATAATATCTGATAGACACGTTTCTCCGAATAGGGTCGGTTCCCATGCCAGGGTACTGAGGAAGTCCAAATCGATGCCCTGGAGCAGATCTGTGCGTGAAGTCCAGTCCACCTGCCCAAGCGCATTGTCAGTCCCGCAGCTTCGGAAGATGAAGTCTGTTCGGTCTGGTGAGAGGCGTCTGAGGACGGCTTGTGTGAGTTTAGCAAAGGACAGGCCCGAGGAAGACCCAAGGTGTCGCTCTGCCGTTGCTTCCAAGGAAAGTATCGTCAACTCCCTGGCCAGTGAGATTGTGTGCGCACTCCCAGTGTCCGCCAGGGCCGAACTATGACCAAAAGGGGTCGTGATGCCACATTTGTCGACAGCATTGTCTTTGGAACTTCGTTCTGGTATGGCGCCGGCGGAGTCTGTGGACAGACACTGCTCATTGTGCTGGGGGGAGTCTGTCCCGGCCTCAGCCCCGCGCGCGGCTGCCAATTGCTCCAACACGGACGAGAGTTCGCTTTCTAGCTCCTTGATTCTGGCCTCAAGTTCGCGGACGAACCTGGATGAATATGTCAGCTGTATCACGCGAAATTTTGGCGCCAAAAGGGCCTACGTGACTGGATATGTTCCGCTCTGGTTGCTGTTGTCCAAAAAACTGCAAGTGATATTCGACGAGAGACACTTCTCACACTGTGGCAGGGCTCGATCACACTTCTTCTTCCGCCGATGACATCGCTGACAGGATGTCGTTGCTTCTCCCATTCCAATTTGAGTCTCCATTTCCTATTGATTAGCTTGAAATCCTCCGTCCCATGACCGCAGAGCAGCGTGAGCTAGAGATAGACCTCGAGTGGGGGGATAGTGCATTTACCGATTTCCGATCTTTTGCCCGGTTGTCCTGGGTTCGCTTGCCGGGCTTGTTTCCGTAAAGCCCCTTTTAGTGCATGCGGGGTGCACAGTATAATTTAAGTTAAGCTTACCTATTATATATATAATATATAAAAGAGTGAATATAAATTTAAATAGTTTATTATAATAATAAAGTAATTTAATTTTTTTTAAAAAATAGAAATATTATAATAAAAGATTTATAAATATAAAGTTATTATATTTAACTATAATATATATAGAAATAGTAGCAGTTAGCTATAATAGCTATAGCTAATTAGTTAGCCGCAGCCTTTTAGCCCGATAAATAATTTAGCTAAAACGCTTTCTTTAAATTAGCTTATAGCTATCGCCCTTTTAATAATAGCTTTAACCTAATTATTATTAAGTTAATTAAATTATTTTTACTTACTACTTTTTGCTTTTATATATACACACCTTTAAACCTTAAGCCTAATTAATATTAATTAATAATTATTTAATAATCTTTAATAATAAGGTTAAAAAAGTAAATTTTAATTATTATTAATTATAAGCTATTATTTATAAAGCTTTTAAATTATATTAATCGAATAATAATTTCTATATTATAATTAAAGTATTTTTTAATTTAATAGCTATAAGCCTATATTTAAAAAATATTAAAATTAGCTATTAGCTATTACTTATAACTATTACTAAATTTTTTTATAAAGAAAATTTAATAAAAATATTTATAACCTTTAATATACTTTATTACGCTTACCCTATTATTAATTTTATTTTAATAAGCTTTCTCTTTTAATATCTTTTTTAAGTAATTATTATAGTTATATATTATAATCTCTTTTTCTTTTAACTTTTTCTATAGCTTAAGCTATAAAAAAGGCGCTTTATTAAAAGATACCCTTTTTTTTAAACCTCCGGCCCTTTTTCCTCTTTCTACCTTTATAATAAGCGTAAATCGAAACCTTTAAAAGCTTAAAAATAAAAAGAAACCTTAATTAATAATAAAAACCTTATTTTATTTACTTTAAAATATATAGTAAGTTAACCGGGAAAGCTAATAACTTAAAACCGGTAAACTATATATAGCATTTAAAATATACTTAAGATAATTTAATTAAAATTACTATTTAATTTATCTTTATAGTATTAATATATTCTTAATTTTAAAACTTTTATTTATATTAAACCTTTATTTAAATATTTTATTATAACCTATATTTTTTCTATATCTTATACCCTTTTTTATTACTACTATTTTTATTTTTATTTTCCCCTTTTTTTTACCCTTATTTTTTTTTCCTTTCTTTTTTCTTAAATAACTGCTCTTTTCCTTAAATAATTAATAGCTATTACCGATAATAATTATTAAAAAAAGAATAATTTTATTAGTTAAATTATATAGTAATTCTCCTAATTATTAAAGATTATTACTTATAAATAAATAATTTTTTAAGCCGGTTATAAGCTATAGCAGTTAATATTATAATATTTCTTAAAAATAAAAAATTTTAAGAATATTTTTTAAATCTTTTAAATCTTCTTTTAAAAAGCCTATAGCCCTAGCCTATAATAAAAATAATAAGGTATATATATAAAAATTTAAAAAGACTTATTTAAAGGTTAGCTATATTAGCTAAAAAGCTATAAACCTTACCTTTTTTAAGGCATTTATAAATTTATAGAAAAGAGTATTTAAGAAGATTATTATATACCTCGCCTATAAAATAAACTTATTTTAGCTAAATAAGAAAGTTAATAATCTTCTCTTTACCTATTTTAAAAAGAAATTTAATAGCTAAATTATTAAGATATTTAGTACCGCTAACCGGTAATAAACTTAAAAATTAAAAGTAATACTCCGAGAAAGAGAAATCTATATAAAACTTAATAATAAAGAAATTAATTAATAATTTATTAACTTACTTTCCCTTAATTAAATTTTTAATTAAAAAAAAACTAAGCTTTAAAATATAAAAAGAATTAATAAAAAATTATATTTTTTTAAATAATAATAATAAATATTACCCTATATAAAAAGCGGCTAAGCCTTATATAATCCGGAATATTTAATTATTTTTATCGAGACTTAACCTTAACTAGTATTTAACCCTTTTTATAATATTAACCTAAAAGCGTTTCTACCTTTTTAATAGCCGGAAAGCAGCTTTTTATTACCTTATTATAGGCGATAAAAACTATATTAAAAATAGCTTTATCCCTTTTAAGCTTTCCCTTCTTTTTAAGCTTCTTTTTTTTTTAAGCTTTTCCTTCTCCTTAAGCCTTTTCTCCTTTTTAAGCTTTTTTTTCTTCTTTATAAGCAGAAGGAGAAATATATAAAAAAGCAAATTAATTTTTATATAATTTTATTATTTTATAAAACTTTTATTCTTAAAAAGAAAATTATTAAAAAACTTATAAATATTAATAATTATAAGTAATAAATACTTTATACCGCTAAAAAGAAATATTATATCCGGTACTAATAATAGCGGAAATATTATATAACCTTTATTAATATCTTTCTTTTTAGCTTTATTTTAATAAAAGATTTAACCTTAAAAAAATCTTAAGATTTATAAAAAGTTAAAATAATAATTATAAATAAAATAGAAAGATATATAACCTTTTTAATAATAAATTATAAATCTTTCTTTTATATTATAAATATAATAAAATTAAATTTAATTAATTTTATATAATATTATTAAAAAAATTTAAAAGCTATATAATAAATTATTTTATTTATTATATCGGCTATAATAATACCTTTAATATAGTATATTATAAGCTTAAAATATATTTTAATATTAATATTAATTAATAATAATATTATAATAATTAAATATAAATAACCTTTTAAACTTTTTAAAATAATAAGGATAATATTAATAAAAGCTTTTATAAAATTCTTTACTTTCTTTTTAAAAAGCTATAACTTTATTAATAAGCCTTTAGCTTAAGCTATAAAAGTAATAAGGTTCTTTATAATTAAATTATTTACGCTTATATAGGAATAGTAAAATTTAAAGTAGCTTTATTTATATCGGCGGAATCTTATAAGAAGCTATTTTAAAATTTTAAATTTTATTTTAATATCTTTTTTATTTAAAAAATCTAAAATATTTTTATTTAAAATTTAAAAAAAACTGGCGATAAAGTAAAAGTAATATATTTTAATTATCGATATAATAATAATTATTAAAAAGGCTTTAAAACCTTATTTTAAGAATAATTGTTTCGAAAAAGCTATTATTAATAATACTTTAATTAATAATTATTAGCTTAAAAAAATATTTTATTTATAATAAAAAGGGTTGCTAATTAATAAAATATATTTTTTTAAAAAAAAAATAATTATAAAGTTAATTTATTATATAATATTAATATTATAATTACTTTATAGTAAATTAAAATATTACCGCTTATATTATAAAGTATAAAGGCTATAAAATAAAGGAAATAAATACTTTTAATAATAATAATAAAAAGATATACTTTAATAATAAAAAAGTAAATACCTTTTTAATAAATAAAGCTTTTCTTTATTTAATTACCCTTAAAAAAAAGCTATTTATAATAATAATATATTTATTAATTAATTTATAATTAAAGAATAATATTTATATTTATAATTTTAAAATATTATTTCTAATATTAAGTTAGCTAAATTTTTTATAGTTAATTATAAATAATACTTTACTTTTTAATAAGATAATTTAATAATAATAATAAACCCTTTATAAGTAAATAAAGCTTTTATTAAGTTTAAAAAAGGTTTTAAATTAATATTTATCGGTATTATTATAATTAAAATATTAATTAAGTTAATTATATTTTATATAATTAAAGCTTTAATACCTTTTTTATATATATATAAAATATAAATAAATTAAGTATATTTTTCCGAAATATTATTAATAAAATAATATAATATAATAATTTTAATTATAAAAAGATATATTTAATAGTTTATAAATAAAAATATTTATAATTTTTTTTTTAAAATAAAAAGCCGGCCTTTTTTTTATTAAGTTTAAATTATATTAGCTATACCGCTACTTCGGCTATCTATTAATAAATTAATTAACTTAGCTTTTAAAAAATTTAAGCTATAATCTTAATATACTTATATTAATTATAATAATTAAATTTTATTATTATTATTAACTTTATAAACTATTTATCTTATTTAAATTTTATCTCTTAAAGCTAGAAATATAGTAAGTAAGGGGAAGGAAGCTAGTTAAAGCTATAGCTCCCCCTTTCTTTATAAACCTTAGTTTACTTTATACTTAAGCTTCTATAAGTAACTTTATATAGTAAAAAGCATTTATTACGCCGTTAAATACCTTCTGGAAGGCCTTATAAGCGCTTAATAGGGAAAAACTTATAATATAAAGAAAAAACCTTATTAGTTAGAAATATAGTAACTAATAGTAATAGATATATAATTATAGGGAAATAGTTAAGGTAAATAATCTTACCCTTTAGTATTAAAGGGGTGCGCTATCGGGAGGGCAGATCGAAAAGGCATTAATAGGATTTAAACCTATACCCTTTATATTATTAATATAAAAGGGTACCCTAATACTTAACTATTACGCTATAGTGCTATTATTAACTTTATAATTTAATATTTAAAAGGTTTAAATTTATATTAAAAAATAATTATAACTTTAATTATAAGTTAATTATTAATATAGTTTATTTAAACTTAAAGCTAGTTTTATATATAATCGATTTAATAACCTTTTTTTAAGCGACTTATCTCTTTATATTTCTTTTTATAAAGAATATATAGAAAGCTTTATATTAAATATAAATTAATATATATATCGGCCTTTTAAAATAGATTTTATATAATATAGAAATAAATTTTATATTAATAAAGTTTTATAATAAAATATAATTAATAGAAATAAGCTATAAATAAATCTTTATAAAAGCTTATTAATTAATTAAAAAGGTTAAAAGATATTATAAACCTTTTTACCGGGTATATAATTTTTTTTTATTAAGCTATTAAGCTATTATAGCTTTAAAATAATTTTATAAATAATAGTTAAAGCTATAAATAATATTTTAAGCTTTAATAGCTTTATCTTAATATTATTAATATTTAATACTTATTTATAAATATTAATTAACTTATTATTTATATTATTTATTTAAAAATAAATAAAAGCTATAAAGAAGATAATAAAGGCTTTTTAAAAGATTTTAATAAAGTATTAAATTAATAAAGTAATCTATATAAGGAATAGCCTTAATATAATTAATATATTAGCCCTTTTACTTTAAAGTAAAGTTTAAATATAATATAAAAAAGAAGGTTAATAAAGTTTATATAAGCTAATTATTATTAATAGCTATAATTTTATTTTAAACCTTTTTAATAGCTTAATAAGATTTAAATTAACTTATATATAGCTATATTTATATAATAATAATATATAGCTATTATCCCCGGAATAATTAATTATTAAAAGTAATAAAGCTAATAATAATTAAAATAATATATATAAAAATATTATAAATTATATAAGAGATATAATTATTATAATAATTTTATAAACTTTTTTTTTTAATTAAGAAAGCGTTAATATTATTAGCCGTTAATAGCTATTATAATAATAAAGATAATTTAAAAAATAATTTTAAGTTTTTAAAACCTTTTTAATTTAAAAAAAGAGAATAATTATATATTATTATTTAAGCTATATTATAAAGGCGTTATTATAGCTAATAATAATTTATTTAAAAAATTAAATAATTAAAAGATTACCGATTTAATTACTTATAATATCTTTAAATTTAAATATTTTAGCTATAATCTTTATAAAGTAATTAAATTATTTAAAGCTTAAATAGTTTATAAAATTAAAAATAAAATTAAGTAATTATATAAGAAATTAAAATTTATAATTTAAGGTTATAATAATAATAAGAAAAAGTTTATTTTAATTTAATTATTAATAATTTAATAAATTAACTAATAATTAATTCTTATAATTACCCCTTTTCTCTTTATAAAATAAATAGCTTTTAAACTATATAATATTATTTAAGCTTATTTATAATTAAAAAATAAGTTATTATAAATAATTTTAATATAATTACTATAAGAATTAAAGGTAAAATATTTAAAGAAGATAATTATATAATTAATTAAACCGCTTTATAATATTATTAAAGCCGATATATATTAATAAGTTATATATTATAAATATTATTATAAAAAGTTAAAAATAAAAACCTTTAACTATAACTTATACTTTTTAATTATAAATAATAAGAAAAAGTTATTTAAGTTAATCGAAATATAAATTAATAATACTTTTATTATTATAAGCTTAATATTTTTAGCTATTAAAGAAAAAAAGATTTAAAAAATAAAAATTAAATATAAATTAAAAACTATATTTTCCTTTATATAATTACTTAACTTTAATAGCTATAAGTTAATAATAACCTTTTATAACGCTATTAAAATAAAGTAAAAAGATTAAGGCGTTAAATTTAATTTAATTAATATAAATACCGATAATTACCTTTAATAATATCTTTATTAATAAGCTTATAAAGCCTATATTACTTTAATTTGCTAATTAAAAGCTATATTTAATTTTTTTATAGCTATATAAGCTTAAAAACTAAATTATAATAATTATAATAAACTTAATAAATAGTTAAAATAATAAATAGCTAACTTTAACCGAGGGCTATAATATATATTAATTAATTTAATAACGGTAATCTTAATAATTTTTATAAATAAATTCTTTATTAATAATTAAAATCTTAACTTATAAATTAGCTATATAATAACTTTTATTAATAAAGAGAAAAACGTTAACCTTTTATAATATAAAATATATAGTAATATACTTTATTAGTTTTTTATAAAGTATAAATAAATTATAAAAAATATATTAGCTTTCGAAATTTATAAAATAATTAACGGCTTTAATATTAAAGTAGTGCTTTTATTAACGATAAAATTAATTATTAATTAATTTAACCTTTCTATAATCCCTTTTATAATTTATATCGATTCCTACTTATTATATAAATATTTTATTAAATTAAGTATAATAAAAGAGAAGCGGCTAATAATCGATATTATAGCTTTATACTAAATATATAAAAAATAAAAAATATATAAAGTATAATAAATTAATAGAAATAATAACCCTATTAACGTTATAATAAAAGTATTATTAAATAAAGCGCTAAAATACTTAATTAATATTAATAAGTTAACGATTTAAGTAAAAGGTTATATTAATTATAATAATTTAAATTAATAATTAATTATTATAAGTATATAATTTATTTTATTAATTTAAAAAAAGAGTATTTTTAAAATATTTAATAATAGCGTAATAATAGTTAAATTAAAAGATTACTAATATAAAAATAATAATAGTTAACTATAATAGCTATAGCTAATTAATTAATTATAGCCCTTTAGCCCGATAAATAGTTTAATTAAAACGCTTTTTTTAAATTAGCTTATAATTATTACTTTTTTAATAATAGCTTTAACTTAACTATTATTAAATTAATCGAATTATTTTTATTTATTACTTTTTACTTTTATATATATATACCCTTAAGCCTTAAGCTTAATTAATAATATAATAAACTATATTAAATATTATAAAATAATATTTAATTTTTACTTTTCTATTAAAAATATTTTTAATATATTAATATTAAATATAAATAATTTATTAAATTTATTAAAATAATAGTAGTTAGCTATAATAAGTGTAGCTAATTAGTTAGCTATAGCTATTTAACTTAATAAATAATTTAGCTAAAACGCTTCTTTTAAACTAGCTTATAATTATCGCTTTTTTAGCGATAGCTTTAATTAAATAATAAATAAAATTAATATAAATTAATTACCCCCTCTTATTATATATATATATAAAAAGGCAAGCTAACCGATATTAATTAATTATTAATAAGTTTTTAATAGTAAGGTATAGAAATTATTTAAGCTATTTAAGTATTAAGTTTAAAAAAGATAAATTAGCTAAGTTATTTAGCTATTATAATTAAAAAAGTAAATCGCTTAAGCTGCTTAAATATAATATTAATACTTAAGGTTAAAGAGATAGATTTTAATTATTATTAACCGTAAGCTATTATTTATAAAGCTTTTAAATTATATTAATTAAGCGATAATCTTTATATTATAATTAAAGTATTTTTAATTTAATAGCTATAAGCCTATATTTAAAAATATTAAAATTAGCCGTTAGCTATTACTTATAACTATTATTAAATTTCTTTATAAAGAAGACCTTTAATAAGAATATTTATAACCTTTAATACGCTTTATTATATAAAAATATTATTATCGACCCTTTTATTCTTTATAATAATTACTTTAATTAAAATACCTTTACTAGTTTAATTTTAAAGACCTTTAAGTTTTTATAAGCTATAAATTAGCCTGTGGCAGCTATACCTGCCCTTTAATTATAATATTATATAAAATACTATTATTAAAACCCTTTCTCGCAACTTTCTTACCCCCTCGCCTTTACTTTTACTCTCGCACGTTTATAACTATAGCCCTTATACGCTAGTTATCGCGTAATTAACTTAAAAACTTTAAAATTACCTAGAAAGTCCTAATTAATAATAAACTAGGTTTTCTCCCTTTCTTAACCTCTCCCTTAACTTAAGCTAAAAAAAACGTCGTAATTAAAAGCGCCCTCTCTCTTCTTACCTACTTAACCTTATACTCGCCCTTACCTTTACCCTCGCCTGCGCCCGCACCTTTACCTATACCCGTTATAACTATAGCTTATTAAGCTTTTACTATTATATAATCGATTTAAAAACCTTAAAATTATTTAAAAAACCTTAATCGATAATAAATTAAGTTTTCCCTTATAAATTATATAGTAAGTTAATTAAAAAAGTTATTAAATTAACTTTTATTAAATAGCTTATAGCGCTTAAAATATATTTAAAATAATTTAATTAATATTACTACTTAATTTATCTTTATTATATTAATTTACCCTTTATTTATAAAACTATTATTATTATATAACGTTTATTTAAATACTTTATTATATTTTACACTTTTTTTATATTTAGTTTTTACCTTTATTAAACTTTAAGCTATAACTTATATAAGCTATTATATAATTAATTAAAAAACTTTAAAACTATTTAAAAAGCTTTAATTAATAATAAATTAAGTTTTCCCCTTTATAAATTATATAGTAAGTTACTTAAAAAAGTTTATAAATTAACTATTATTAAATAAAGTATATCGCTTAAAACGTATTTAAAATACTTTAATAAGTATTATTATTTATTTTATCTTTATTATATTAATTTACTCTTTATTTATAAAATTATTATTTTTACTTAATATTTATTTCTCTATATTTCTTTTATACTTTATACTTTTTTTTATTACTTATATTTTCGTTACTTTTTTCCTCTTTCTTTATTATTTATATTTCTATTACTTTTTTTCCTTAAATATTATTATAGCTATAATTAAAAAGAAAAAGCTTTTTAAAGAAATAACTTTATTAATTAGTTTATATAATAATAATATTTATTTATTAAAAATTATTACTTATAAATAAATAATTTCTTAAGCCAGTTATAAGCTATAATAGTAAGTATTATAATATTTTTAAGCGAAGCTATTATAAAGCGATTATAATAATTATATTAATTATCGTTAAAGATTACTTATTAGCTAATACTTTATAAACCTTTTTTAGCTTAATTATAAGCTTAACCGTAAGCTTAACCGCAAGCTTAATAGTAAAGCCCTTTTAATTTACTTATTCCCTTTATATATTATAAAAAAAATATATTAGCTTTATAGCTACTATAGTTTAAGTTATTTAAAATTATAATTTTATAATTACTTAAAATAAAGCTATCTATTACTATAATAGGTATAAGCTAATAGTATTACTTATAATATAATAAAGAGTTTAAGTTAAAGAATAAGCTAAAAACTTATATCGGCGCTAATTATAAGGAGGAACATATAGTATTACGCAAAGTTTTTAATTATAAAGCTTACCGAGAAGCCCTTAACTGTAAAGCTTACCGAGAAGAAAACTATAAGCACCGTTAGCAATAAGAAGCTTAATAGTAAAAGGCTTAACGACGGGAGCAGTAGAATGCTACTTCTTATCGGCCTATATAGATAAAGCTATCGCTATCGCTATCGCTAGTATAAGGGTTACAAATCCCGCGGCAATAATTATTAATAACCGTATAAGCCCCTTTATAGATATATATTTAGCCTTAATAGCGAGAGCTTTAATAATAAGAGCTTTAATAGTAATAAATAATACCGAGTTACGCTCCTTAACGTAAAATAAGAGTAACTTTATAGTAACTATAGCTATACACTTAATCTTACTAGCGAGAACCTTAATAATAGTAATCGGTATAATACTTATCTCTTTAAAATACTTAGCTTAAGTAAAGCAACTAATAAAATAATTTTAGCTTTAATAAATCGCCGCTTTAAAATAGCTTTAAAAAATTACCACCTTAAAGAGAAAAATAATTAAAGGATAAATATATCTATAATAATTATTATAACGAGCTTAGCGGTAACTTTAACAATAACCTTAATAATAACTTCGATAACGATAACCTTAATAATAACTTTAATTTTAACGATAACTTTAATTTTAATAACGACTTTAATTTTAATAGCTATAATTTTAATTATTAACGCTCTTGCTAACTAATAGCTTAATAGTTTAATGGCCTAGTAGTTTAATAGCTTAATAGCCCTTAATTAGTTTATAGCCCTATTAATTATTTAGTTAGTTACTTAATTAGCTATTAGTTAGCTTAAATTATTAGCTATTTACTAGCTATTATTAATATTTTAATATAACGGGAAAAAACCTTAATATTATATTTTTAAAGCTTATAATAGTTATAGCTAAAATAGAAAACTATTAATATTAAAATAATAGTAGTTAGCTATAGTGGGTATAGTTAATTAGTTAATTATAGCCGCTCGGCCTAATAAATAATTTAGCTAAAATATTTTCCTTAAACTAGCTTATAGTTATCGCCCTTTTAGTAATAGCTTTAATTAAGTAATAAATAAGATTAATATAAATTAATTACCCCCCTTTATTACGTATATATGTGAGAAGGTAAGCTAACTAATAAAATTAATATATATTTTATTCTTTTAATAAGTAAAGAAATCTCTTTATTAATTAAATATAGTTACTTTAACATTTTTATAAAAACTCTCTTACTATATAGAGAGTTAGAGAGTGATTTATATATGGCTAGGGATGTTATTACTCAAGAAAGCCTGTCTAGGATCCCAGCCTAAGCGGCTGAAATAATAATCACTATTAGTATAAAGACGCCGTTCAACATCGGGCGGCCCCGGGCTGGTCTTAGAAGACAACCTCGACAGTGTGCCTCCCCGCACTGTCGGATGGAGCGACAGACGCTGTCGGAAGTGCCGACACGACAGGTCCGCACCTGAACAGCGTTATCTAAGGCACGTAAGCAGGTACTCACCACACCACGCACTCAAGCCTGTCCATTGAGGTATGGAGTTTTGAGACCGTCGCTCATTTTGCCCCAAGTATAGAAGCACTGTTCAGTTCGATGTCCCTAGTCGCACTAGTTTTCACCCGTTGCAAGGCACACCCTGAACCAAACTATAATCTTTAGCTATAGCTATCTCGCTTCTTTGACGCGCCCTCCTAACAGCGTGTTTTCGAGATGTCTTCAATCCTTGAAGACATGACAAACTCCCTCTGGGTCGCCCGCTCTCGAGACTTCTTTGATGTCGTGCCGATCCTGGTGGCAGTCGGAGTCGTCTTGTTGACCGCCTTCATCTATCATGTACGAAAGCCTCTTTCCAATGTGTTCAGCTCCATTTTGTTTGATACTGAGGCGCTGACATGCACAGGTCGCGTTTGCCACCGATATCTCTCATATCAAAGGGCTGCCCGAGATACCCGGTGCAGTACCTATCTTCGGCCACCTCCTCAGGCTTGGCGAAGATCACGCCACAGTCTGTGAGAAATGGTGGCGTCAGTACAACCACTCGGTCTTCCAGATTAAGCTGGGAAACACAAGGGCAGTGGTCGTGAACTCTTTCGAAGACTGCAAGAAGATGCTCCTTGGAAACCAAAACGCCCTTATTGACCGGCCAAAATTGTACACCTTTCATGGCCTTATCAGCAGCACTCAAGGGTTCACCATTGGCTCTTCACCATGGGATGAGTCCTGCAAGAAAAAGCGCAAAGCAGCTGGAACCGCGCTTGGGAGACCAGCATTGAGAAACTACTATCCCATGTTTGACCTGGAGAGCTACTGTATCCTTCGGGACTTGAAAAGAGACAGCGGCAATGGTGACATCGAGCTTGACGTTCGACCTTATATTCAGCGATATGCCCTCAACACCACACTCACACTGTGCTACGGAATCCGCATGGACAGCGTCTACGACGAACTGTTGCGTGAGGTCCTTCACGTCGGCTCTGCCATCTCGCTTCTCCGCAGTGCATCCGAGAACTACCAGGATTATATTCCCATTTTGCGATGGGCACCCAACAATGAAAAGAATGCCCGGAGCCAGGAGTTGCGTGCCAGACGTGATGCGTACTTGAACTTGCTCCTCGACAAGGTCCGTGCCATGATCAAAGAGGGTACTGACAAGCCCTGCATCTCGGCCGCCATTCTCAAGGACCAGGAGACCAAGCTTACCGGGGTCGAGGTTTCGTCGATCTGTCTTTCCCTGGTATCGGGTGGCTTCGAGACGATTCCGGGCACTCTTACCTCTGCCATCGGTTCTCTTTCGAGGCCGGAAGGCCAGATTTGGCAGGACCGTGCCTACGAAGATATCAAGCGCTACTATCCCGATATGCGTGATGCTTGGGCCGGCAGCTTTATTAAAGAAGAAGTCCCTTATCTCAACGCAATCATCAAAGAAGCCGGCCGCTATTATACCGTCAGCTCCATGAGCCTTCCAAGGAAAACAGTGACAGAAGTCAACTGGAACGGCGCCGTGATCCCGCCCAAGACGATGGTTTTGATCAATGCACAGGCAGGAAACCACGGTGAGATGAGACAGCACCCCGTTTCCGTGGAAAGTGCTAACATAGAACAGATGTAGACCATTTCGGAGCGGATGCTGGCAGATTCGATCCCGAAAGATGGCTGAAGAGCACCGACCCCCCAGAGGAGGATGAAATCACGGGTCTTGCACACCTCAGCTTTGGGACCGGTTCTCGTGCTTGTTCAGGCCAGTTCATCGCATCCAGGCTTCTGTACACAGCTCTTTTGAGGCTCCTGTCGTCCTACAAGATTGTAGCAAGTGAAGATGCACCACCAAACACTGACTACGTGGACTACAATGAGATCAAGACGGCACTGGTGGCTATTCCGCGGTATTTCAAAGTCAAGCTCATTCCACGCGATTCTGAGAAGACGGCAGAATGCCTGCAGCTGGCCGCACAAAGGACTAGTGAGCATTACAAGGAGTAGGATAGCAGCTTGGTGGTGACTTGATGGTGTGCAGCCAGCTTTGGAGAAGGAGCACTTGAAGTTGGGGATGGCAGGGTGCCATTGCGCGCTTGATACTCTGTGATCTCTGATGATGATCTCCTGAGGTTTTATTTTATTTTTATTTTTCGATTGACTACCTAGGTATTGTATTTGAAGTTTCCAATCAGGCCTGTTGGCGCTCCTGGTAACTGCTATCATAGCTTTGTTAGCTGCAGTTTAAGAGACCACAACATAGCGACGCATTTCTGCGGAACAAGTCTCTTCTTGGCGCGTTACTATCTCGTGCGAGATTCCTTGTTCGGCCTGCCCGACATCCCCAACGATAAGGGCAAAAGGCACACATAGCACCCACCGCTTAGGTAATAGACTTAGCTAAGACCCCTCACCTATTTATCCCATGCCACCACTTTGCTGTCTGTTTACTTGAGTTAACCGCTAGCAGCTCGGGACCATCTAATATACCTAGGTACACTATTTCGAACCATGACTTCACTAGACACTGCACAACTGTTTGGGGTGAAGGGATACATTACTGTCGTCACCGGGGGCAGCAGTGGGTTGGGGTTCATGATTTGTAAGGTACGGTGTGCAGGAAGCCACAGCAACTACCATTGAGAGCTTATGCGAAACTGAACATGAACAGGGCCTCGTGGCAAACGGTGCCAAGGTCTACCTCGTTGCTCTTCCGACTGAGCCGATCGAGGAGAGGGTATCCGAGCTGTGCGAGATAGGTCAATCTTCTGGGGGTAGCGCATTTGGGTGGGTGTCCCGTGGCAACATATGAGGGCGTCGTGTGCTCATATACTTCGCGCAGTATTCCTTGTGATGTCTCCTCGAAGGAGGCGATTCACGAACTTGCGGCCAACATCGCCCGAAGAGAGCAACATGTCGATCTTCTGGTCTCGAATGCTGGCATCCGGCGGGACCCGCCACTGGGCTGCGAAGTCCAGTCGGCTGCACTGGAGGAACTGCAGGCATCCATGTGGTCTTCACCCTCGTCAGACTGGGCTGACACGTTCAGCGTGAACACGACTGCTCACTACTTCATGTCTGTGGCATTCCTGCCCCTCCTAGCAGCTGCCTCGAGGCTCACAGGCAGCGGTGCAGGCCGCGGCTCTATCGTCGTGACCAGCTCGTGTGCCAGCATGCATAATGTAACAAATGTCGACTTGACCAGCTATGCTACGAGCAAGGCAGCCACAGACCACCTGGTCAAACTGCTCGCCGCAAAATTCAGCCGTTTCTACGTTAGGGTAAACGGCATAAATCCTGGTTGTAAGTAGAAGCCCTCGCCCCTTTCAGACAGAAATCGAGCTGCAGGTGATCAACGAGCTGGATGACTGATTTGATTGTGCAGTCGTGCCTAGCAAGATGAACCCAGTGGGCGAGGAGGGCAACATCTTCAGCAACTTGTTTGACAAAGTTCCTGCTAAGAGGGCAGGAGGAGAAGAGGACATCGCCGGTTTGATCATTTACTTAGCAAGCCGAGCAGGGGTAGGTCGTTCCGATTTCTTGATCACCTTCTTACTTCTCCATCAGAAATCTTGGAACTGACTCTTCTGACTACACAAGGCATACATCGATGGTATCTCCGTTTGCATAGATGGTGGTCGCATCCTGCTAGCTAATGGCCAGTGAGGCATATCAGCTCCAGGCCAAGACCAGAGCATATTAGTCTTCTAGCCATCACATTTGGACCCGGCCAGCATGGCCCCAAGGACCAGTCTCAGCAATGCGCTTTCAAATTTTAATTTTTTTTGGGGCTGCCATGCCGTATTAACAACGTGCATAGCTCAACGAATATTAACTGATCATCAAAATCCAGATACGCCAGCTAATTATAGATCACCTGCTCAAACAAAAATTCAAATGTATTGATCATACTGTCGGCCGGTCCGCCTGCACCGCGGCTGTCGCCGAACACTTCAGTGGCTCTAACGTGTCGCTGTAGTGGGTAGCCTTATCCGGCCTTCTGCACATGGGCTGATTATTATAGATGCTTAGAACGTTAGAAGGGGAACACCAGTACATAGTTAAAATTACAACTTCACTCAATTATCGCCATCAATATCCTTTAAACATTATGTTGGCTCGGGGGTAGAGGGAAAAGCTCGTCGCAAAGTCTTTGAGCTCAGATCCGCTTAACGACGAAGCGCTGAAGGGAGTGGATGTCTTGGTCAAATCCTGCGCTCCAACGCTTGCAACATCTCACCCCGATCCTGAGTCCTCAAATCTAGAACGACTCGAAAGCTCTGTTGGAGTCACGAGCAATACTTGCCCATTCAACAATCCCGAAGTAAGCCTGCCCATAGGCATGCAGGTTATTGGACCCAGATGGGAAGACGAGACCGTTCTAATGGCAGCGGCATTGTTTGAAAAGGGGAGAAAGCTTGCCGAGCATCGTAGGAAAGAGTCTCATACGAAGTGAGGGGCAATGGTTTATTTTACAATTCATGTTCCCGAGCCTTGTCGGTCTAGAACCAAAACAGTCTTCTTATTTCTGTCTATTCACTCTTTAACTCTGAGTCAAGAATCCTGATATCTGCTCGTCCATCCAGGCCACGTCGCGCTGGCTAGCCCCACCCCCTGCTATGTGACCCCAGATGGAGGGTATAACCTTACATTCCGCGATCCGGATCAACTTTGCCTCCTTCTCGCTGACATTCGAGGTGAAGTACTGGTCTGTCTGGCAGGGCATGAGGAGCACGCGAGTAGTGATCTTGGACAAGGCAGCCTCCAAGGAACCTCCACTGTTAGCATCGCAGACACTAACATCGCCCCTTTGCCACATGCCCAACATCACCAGCAGGTCATCGGGGTCCCAGCCCTGGTAGCCATCCTCAGTCACAGCCCTGTCCCACGAAGCCAAGTCCTGAAAGCCAAGTTCCCGGTACAGTTCCTGCTCGAACCACTCACTGCTTGTGAGCCACGCAGAGTACGCCTTGCCAAACGCCCGAATGCCGCGAGGAGCTTCCAGAATCCCTGCCCCTGTCCTTTTCCCGGCGGCGACGTAGTCGGCCGAGCTCTCCAATGCAGCCCTCGGCCCCTCCAGAAACTGAAAGTTGTGCCGGCTGGTGCGAGCCGACGAGCAGATGACGACGGCATTGTTGACCATCTCGGGATACATTGCCGCCCAGTAATACGTGCACTGCCCGCCCATGGAGAAGCCCAGCACGACATCGATGGAGCGGACGCCGATGCGCTGGACCAAGAGCTCATGCTGGGCTCGGACACAGTCCCGGTAGTCAAGCGACTGAGGAAAACCCCTGGTGTTCGACGGGCTCGACGATTCACCGTTGCCGAACAGTGCCACTACTAAGACCCTGTAGTCGCGCAGCACCCCCTGTGCGAAGTTCAGTGTCGACGCGATGCGTCCCCGGAAGCACGTGGGGATCACGGCGATTCTCGTCCCTTGGGGGTTGAACTCTTGGTAAGCAAGGCGGACGTTATCCAGCGTGGTGCCATCCTGGAATTTGAAACTGGGCAAATCAAAATATTGAACTCCCTCATGGCTCGACATTTTGGTAGAAAATGAGTGAGATGGGTTTCCGGATCGACTCGCAGGCCGCTTCTCTGTAGCCCGTGGTGCGTTGTGTTTGAGCAAATGAATACTTTGCAGTCAAGGCCGTTTTTTCAGGAAGGTAATAATAACAAAGTCTTGAATCACTACTGTAAGTGCCGACGTCACTTTCGGTACATCCGAACGTGGGGTAAGTTATATTTCGCGCCCTTTAAGATTGGCCGAACGCTTCAAATTACTGAAGCATCCGGCTCAAGGTCACTACCCGTCCCGGAGCCGATCCCACAACAAGCTGCACGCTGTGACACTGTCCGCTCATCAAAGGAGGTTGACACAGCAGAGCGGGAGAATTAGACAGAGGACCAACCAGTTTCATCATCATCAAGGCTCGAGGGCAAGCACTGATACGGAGCATCTACGATTCGGCCCGAAGAATCGCGTGAGATCGAGATAATTCATCCATCTGATCAGCGAGCTATCTACTTCCGAACCCCAGCTTCGAATACCAGCCGGCCCCTAGACCATGCCTGTTGGACACTGGATCCCATGAGGGTTTTCTTGGAACCAAAAAGCGCTGCCAGTGACTAGATTAGAGAGCTTGTAAATATTTCAACAGGTTTCTGGCGTCCAACTCGTGTCAAGAACCACAAAGTCGGCCCGCAGGCCCTCGCGGAGGGATTCAGTCCACCCTTCTGCAAATCGTGAAGAAGCTGCACCGGTGGTGGCGGCGGCCAAGGCACTTGTCAGCGAGAGCGCCTTGTTTATATCCGCTTGCGCAGTCGCCGACGGATTTGTCGCTGATTTCCTGGTCGTTGCATTTGTTTTTCGTCGCTAGTACTGCTTTGCATCAGGCGCGGGAATACATATGTATGAACTCAATCTGCGCCTTCTCAGCCAGAACGCCGCTAGGATGTCCATTTGCGTCGCAGTGAACGTCGCCGCCGCCGCAGGTCGCCTTGATTCTTGTCTAGTGGAAGCTCCGCCAATGCTGCCGAGTTGCACCAGGTCGAGTGCAGATCAAGCGCCTCGATATAAACAGGGTTGCAAAGCACTACACTGTTTACACTTAGTGTAGTGTAGTGGGTGTAAACTCGCCCACTATACCCATTACACTGAGGGCATTTTAAAGCCTATTTTATTCCACTAATAAGCCCAGTGGGTATAGTGTAGTGGACGAGAGTATAAAATCATTACAGACCCTGCATTGCGCCTTGTAAGGTGTACTAACAATTAAGGTATACGCCTTACCATACGTAATGCGCAATTAAAGCCTCCGTTATATAAGCCGGGAGTCATATAACCTGATTAAAAGCAGTTAGCTCCTTATCGATACAACCCATTCGGCCTTATCGATACGGCCCTTTCGGCCCGATAGATAGTCCGGCCGAAACGCCTCCCCTAGACTAGCCCACAGCCATCGCCCTTCTGGCGATAGCTTCAAGCAACCAACCAACCAGACCCAATACGAATCAGTTACCCCCCCCATCGCGTACGTACGTAAGAAGCAAGCCGTTGTAAGGTGCACATCTAAATTTGGTGTGCACCTCACGAGGCGCAATATACGGTATACTATAATACATTTAAGCCCACTACACTATACTGAAGGTCCATACACTACACTATATTTACACTGAAGCCGAAATATTTACATTTACATCCCACTAATAGACCCAGTGGGTGTAGTGTAGTGGATTGCAACCCTGGATATAAATCGGGCGGTCATCCAGCTCATCTATCATAGAATCCAATGCCTTGCCGCCGGTGCTCGGCCGGTGCCAGCCACGACAAGGGATCCGCGGGACGGCCGGATGGGATTTGGCATATTTTGTAATTGTCTGCCGTATATCCTCAAGGGACTTGCACTCGGTCAGATCCAGCTTTCCCAAGGAAAGCCCGAACATCAATAAGTGCGCGTGGCTGTCAATGAAGCCCGGGATGAGGAACCTGTCGGCGAGATCCACCACCTCGGCCCCCTCTTTCTTCGCTGTCTGGACCTTCTCATCGACGGCGCTCCCGACGGATGAAATCAGCTCGCCATCCGCAATCATTTGCCATGTAGTGAGAAGGAGCGGTATCCTGCTGGAGCATATGTCTGCCAGTCAACTGGCGATCTCAACCCCGGGAATGAGACCTGACTGACTGGGTCGCCCGTGACGGCCCGGTCGAACATACCGACATCGTTTGCTTCATCCAATTCGGTCTAACTCACTTCCCGAGATCAGAAGACTTCCCATTGATGCCAGCACAGCCAGTTGGTGTGGTAACGCGGGCCAGCAGCTTCTTCGAAAGGAATCCAGCATTATGGGTGCCGCCATCGGAGAGGTTCGTCGATACTGCCTCCACAGAGGCGTTTCCGAGGGAGAAGACCTCATTTCTGGACAAGTTCACAAGTCAACGTATGTTATGAAGAGAAGCAACAGGCTACACCTGCTTACAAACGTCAAGAGTAACATCAGTTATGGCCTGCGGGTATTCTCTTCGTCCGTCCCTTTAAACACGCCAACGCGGCATCAACTTCAGGTTCGTTTGAACAAACCGTTAGTATGTTAGTGTATAAATGTTGTTGAAGCCGTCTTGTTTGAGTCCGGTGTGATACACAACGTTGCCGTGATCTTTGCTTCCATGTGAAACAAGTAATCTCTGCACCGGACCAAAACTGGCCTCCCAGCAGTGT
Organism: Diaporthe ilicicola; assembly: GCA_023242295.1. Lineage (NCBI taxonomy): Eukaryota > Fungi > Ascomycota > Sordariomycetes > Diaporthales > Diaporthaceae > Diaporthe > Diaporthe ilicicola. The sequence goes on along the minus strand of JALPVH010000053.1, from coordinate 127,941 downwards.
ATATATAGGCCAGCCACCAGATCTGGAACAACTACCTATCTGGAGAAGACGACTTATGTACAGACAGTCTGGTGCCGCAATACGCTGGAGAATATGTGTCGGACAGGAGGCCATAAAAACGTCCAGCAGCAGATTCTCATAAAAAGACCAAGTTTGTGGCTGTGGAAAAACGTATAGTGAGGAACGATAGTTGAATTGTCAAGTCTGCCAGAAAGGGAAAAAATAGTTCCCCTCATGGATGACCCTTCGAGGATTTCTCCAGATATCGTGATCGAGAATGGTATCTTTCTTTCCTTCCTTTGACCTTACACTGGCAGGTTTGGTGCTCTGTCAGATGAGAGGAAGGAATCAACAAACACATCAACCCCCATTCCGGAACAAATTACAGAGAATCAAGTACCCTTGTCCTCCCTGCAACGCGATGGCCGTCCAAATAACTCCAAATAGGCGATGCAGAAGAGAAAGGAAAATCCCTGGTATCCTTTTGCCGTTTCAAGTAGGTCGTCACACGTGGTCTAACCGGTCCTCTGACTCTCTCCCCGTTAGGTGCTTGGGATTTACAGGAAGAAAGCGGCCAGGCCCAGAACACCAGCCAGGCCGGCGCCAGACAGAGCAGCGGCCCTGCCGGCACCAGCGGTGGCGATCGGCGAGGTGGCCTCGGGGCTGCTACCGGTGGTGGTAGGGATAGAGCCACCACCAGTGCCGACGGGGGCGGAGGTGGGAACAGCGGCGGGAGCAGTGCCGTTAGGGTAGACTGGGGGGCTGGGAACAGCACTATGGGTCACGAATGTTAGTATTGTATCCCGGTTCCTGTTCTTGTCCATCCCAAACTCACCAGGTGACGCAAGCGACCGAGGTCTGGGTAGTCACCGGCTTCGTGATGGTGCACGGGCAGTCGGTGATGGTCAGGGTGGTGGCCTGCAAGGAATGTCAGCCAGGTGTTCGTGGTTCTCGGGTCTCGAGGCATGTGCTGCTCGGGTCGGACAGGAGTTTGGAATGAGCGGAGAATCATGGATCGAATATCTTGAGATAAGTTCATGATGATTCCCGGTCCCAGTCCGGATATTCTCCAGGTCCGTCCCAAATCAGGCCATATCTCTTTTGTCGCAAACATACCGAGGAGACGGTGTACGTGGTGCCAGCGTGGGTGAGAGTGGTGGCCGCAGGGCAGAAGGTGGTAAGAGCAGTCACAACCTCGGTGGTGTAAGTGACATTCTCAAAGGCGGAAGCGCCAGCGGCGACGGCGAGAACGGCGGCAGCGGAGAACTTCATTTTGACGGTCGGGATATTAATATTAGAGACTCGGAAGAGTGACTTTGTAGGTTGTCGGGAGGGTTTTTTGGTTTGTTGACCTTTGGCCTTTTCGCTGAGAGCTGGTTAACGAATGAAATTGACTCGAAAGTCAGGGTTGTAGCGAGTGATAGTGAGTGTGAGGGTGGAGGAGAAAGGAGGAGAGAGGGAAGGCCCAGGAGGTAATAGCGCACGAGGCCATAGTGTTATATACAGAAAGCCATTATGGGGTGGTTCCTGGGAGATTAGGTGGGCTTGAGGCGTGGACGGTGCAGGCGAGATGGCGGAGTGCAGAGGCAGGGGTGGCCAGTAGGGGGGTGGACGCTACTGGGGCACCGTCTGTGCAGGATCCAATTTTCGCTGCTTTTGGCCGGCAGGTTATTTCACGGGTACCGAATCACAGGACGGGAGCCCAGCCAGGATGTGATGCCCCGTCGGACCCGTTCAGCCGTTGACGGGAGAGAGTGGTGTCGGCCCATCGACATAGTGTCGAGACATACTGCAGAAAGGGGATCTCGGATCCTTCTTGGCCAGCAGTCAGCCCAATAGTCGTGCATGCCTCGCCGCCCAGCTCCAAGAGAGGCAACTCTGGCAGTCTGGGCTGGGTGAGCCGGGCAGCGCAGTTTCCATGGGATTCAAGAGAAGAGAGGAGAAGTGAAATGAAATGAATGATTCGGAGCGAAAGCTTGGCAGGTGGAAAGCCAGGGCCATGATCTCGAAATGCCAAAGAGACTGGAAGGGTGGAGCCAGTGGGCTTCGGGGCCGTGCCTGATGGATGGATGGGTCCAGCTGGGCAGGATCAGGGCAGAGTGGAGCCCTTCTCCAGATCTCGGATCGCCGTTGACAGGCAGTCAATCTCCTGGACTATCACAGATGCTGTCGAGGACATAGTGTAGATGAGTCGAGAGACCATGTGAATGTCCCCTGTCCCATCTGCCCAGCATGAAGGCGCTGATGATGGCGCCAGTGGAGTGTGTGAATGCTTTGCTTAACTCAGGGCGACACCAGACCTGTCGTAACCATGATCATGGCTGGAGAGAAAAAGTGAAAATCTTGACTAGTCAGCAGTCAGGTCACGGCGCAGAGACAGGGCGGTCAAGGTGGTTTGATGCTTGTATGTGTGTGTACGATATTGTATTGTCTATGCTCGGAATGCTCGCAAGGAGGCGGGGCCAGGCAAAGAATCCGAGTCCATCATAATGCCGACTTCCAGAGTGCACAAGGCGCAGGGTAGGGGTGCGTTGGTGTGGGTGTGAGTGTGTGAGTGTGTGTGGCTTGACAGTGTGACCGTGTATCCGAAAGCTGGGGTTGAATGGAACCTTGGGAGAGGTTGAGCATGACGGGATGAACACCTGCCCTGGGCCGGAAGGCAAGGCAAGGCAGGACGAGGCGGGGCGGGGCGAGGCAGGACGAGGATGACGAGGTGAGGTGAAATTAGGAGGTCATGCCGCTTGGCTGCCGCCTCCCGCTGCCGCCGCCGGTGCCACCAGCTGCAGGCTGACGGGAGAGAAGGCGAAAGGGAAAAAAGCAGGCGCGAGCTGGCCGAATCGGACGTCATGGAGAAGCACGTGAGAAAGTAAGGCGCAACCACCATCAACAAACACAGCCTGACAGCCCAGGAGCTAAATGCAGGAACCGGAAACGGAAACCAGGAACCAGGGACCAGACGCCGGTGATTCGGCAGGATTGCCAGGCCCTAGAACAAGCCACTAGCGACTAGCACAGAGACTAATAAGTGATCCGTACTGGCCCAGAGACTTGAGAAATTGCTGTCAAGAGTCAGCCGTCACCGTCAGTCCTCCTTTTGTCCCGCACTACGCCATCTCCTCATGGCAACACGGTCCGTTGGCACCTAGTCTAGCCATTGCAGTATGTCATATGCAGGCACAACAGCAGCATGTCATGTCAAGCCACCTGTGTCACTGTCTGCTGATCTGATGTGTGTCTGCTTTGCCCTTTGCAACCCCCCCCCCCCTGGCTCGGATATTATTTCGGCTTCCCGTCCGATCAATAGTTCTAGAACCCCAGAACCCAGGCACAAGGAGGATCGAATCTGGCGCTTGGCCTGCGAGGCGAGGCAAGGCGGCGATCACTGCAGCTGGTTGCTGTGAGGAGCGTTTGCTATAAGCGGAAATGAACACAGCCGATGTGCGCCTGGGTGTGCCCAGTTCTACCGTCCATCCATCAGACAACTCACCAGTCCAGTTCGGTCCCCCGAAAAGGGATACATCCAGTTCATTCGGCAGCGTCGGACCACGAGCACTCACGACTGTCTCTTGCTCCCCAGCTGGTCCCCACCTCCACATTCGCTTTCTCACTGACATTGCTTTGCTGGAATGCAGGAGCACGCATGGCCAAGCGTGGTTAGAGTTTGCCGCCATCTAAGACCACTGCCGGGCGACCTGTCTCATTGACATCTCCGAAGAGGCCGTGCTCAACGTCACGGCACAGACAATCAATCGCCCCTTTCTCAGGGCCTGTCAGTGTGACAATCAGTCTGCCAACCCGTCACTCCTGTCTGCCCGCAAATCGCCTGTCGTCTAGGGCTGGCCGCGTCGGCTAGTCGGCCACACATGGGCCGACTTCCTGCAAATAGACACAGTCAGACGGAGCTGGGCTTACGCGGTCATGTTCCGCCTTCTGCTTTGAGATATCAAGAAGTTGATGCGCCTGACCTTTCCTTGCCCCTTTCCCTCTCCTCATCAACCAGGTAACATTAATCAACAAAGACTCTGGTTATCGGGAGGATCCAATTGCTGCTCGGTGGGTCAGCAGGCACATCCACCAAGATTCCCTATCGTATTGATCCCAGCACCTGGGCGGGTGTGTAATTTCCCTCAATCCGCCAGGCGGATCCAAGACAGCATTGCACCCTTTTCGAGGTGGTTATCATCCTTCCTCGTCAACAAAAACATCGCCCAGCACAAGACAAAACTCTTGGAAGTAGGTAATGCGCCTGGGTTTGCCTCGTCGGTCTTCCCGTCTTCGACGTCCAGGTAAAGCGGGTCGTAAGACTTGGCCGTGAGAGCTGTGCCGGGAGGAGGTAGCAACCGGCGCCTCTCATCTTGGGCATCTATCTCGGGACCGGACCTTGGCAAGCTGGTAGTGCTAGCTGCTGAGCGCGATGTCGTCGGCGCTGTAGCAGTGAGACTTGGCAGAGTCCTGACGATTATTTCTCAGGGCAACAGTCTTAGGCAGCTGCAGATGAAATCCAAGTATTTGCCTGGTGCGGTCTCGGCCTTTAACGTCGGCTGTGATGGTCTGGCGTTATTATCGCGCCGCGACGCCGCCCGGAGTGCCGAGGTCCTGCTCCGTCTCAACCCCACTTTCGGTCGCTCCGGCACGGAGGCACAAGCACTAGAGTCCCTCGAACGGCTTCACAATCGTGAACAGCTGGGCTATTAGTAAGCCCAGGAACAAAATGGTGATAACGTCATGCGAATTCCTCTTCAGCGGGTCAAGGAAGATAGCCTACAAAATCAAGCCTGCAAAATCAATCTATACACCCAGGCCAAACACTGTTTCGTTACCCCACGACGTCTTTCGCACAAGAAGCCGTGAGAACCGAATTCATAACTCACGTCTCACAAATACAGCCAAGATGCCTGAGCACATGAAAGCAGTCGGTAAGTTGACTCCTGGACCGCATTCATCACGAGACACCCCTCACTCACACTCGGAGCAGACATCAAGGGCGGCAAGGGCCCGATCGATGCTCTCTTCATCAACGCCGAGGTCCCCAAGCCCACGCCCTCTGCACACCAGGCCATCGTTAAGATCAAGGCCTTTGGCCTCAACCGCATGGACCTGATTCAGCGCGAGGGTCACTACCCGCTCCCGCCCCAGGCCGGCCCGATCATGGGCGTCGAATTCTCGGGCACGATCGAGGCCCTCGGCTCGGAGGAGGAGCATCACTGCCGCGGCTTCAAGGTGGGCGAGGAGGTCTTCGGACTGGCGTACGGCGGCGCGTACGCCGAGTACATCGCCGTCAGCACCAAGATGCTGCTGCGCAAGCCGGCGGGTCTGAGCTGGGAGAAGGCGGCGGGGGTCCCCGAGACCTTCATCACGGCGACGCAGGCGCTGCACTTCGTGGGCGGCTTCGACTCGCTCCAGGGCAAGACGGTGCTGTGGCACGCGGGCGCCAGCGGCGTCAGCATCGCGGGCATCCAGCTCAGCCTGCGGGCGGGCGCGGCGCGCGTCTTCGCCACGGCTGGCAGCGCCGAGAAGTGCGCCTTCATCGAGAAGGAGCTGGGCGCCACCAAGGCGTTCAACTACAAGGAGGACGACTGGGCCAAGGGCGTGCTGGAGGCCACGGGCGGCGCCGGGGCGGACCTCATCGTCGACTACATCGCTGGCGACTACGTGCAGAAGAACCTGGACTGTGCGGCCAAGGAGGCGCGCATCGTCCAGCTGGCCTTTATGGGCGGCGCGCAGCTCAAGGACCTCAATGTCGCGCAGCTGCTGTACAAGCGCGTGCGCTGGGAGGGCAGCACGCTGCGCGCGCGGGACGAGGTGTACCAGGGAGAGCTGCGGGACAGGCTCGAGAAATATGTGCCCGACATGGTTAGCGGAGAGCTCAAGGTTCTTGTGGACCGGGTCTTTGCTATGGAGGAGATCCAGGAGGCGCATCGGCTGATGGAGAAGAATGTTACGAGGGGCAAGATCATTTGTACTGTGCCTTGATTGTGATGGGGCGCCGATGAAAGTTTGCGGCTCATTTTGTTAATTGAGCACATCAGAAGTATATTTTTCGAAGCAGCCACTTCTCTGTTGCTTCTACGTCCGAAAGTATTCCCTTAAGATTCAAGACACTTTTCTCCATCCTTAAACGCCATCTCAGCACTTATCCCATGAAAGTAGCCGCCCTAGGCCCTTACAAAGGAATCCTCTCATGCAGGAAGCGCTTCTTCCCCGCCCCCTCTCCGTAGACAGCCGACACCTGGCCGGTGCCGCGGACCTTGTACTTGTAGATAGTCAAGCCCTCGAGACCGACAGGCCCGCGGGCGTGGATCTTGTTGGTGCTGATGCCGACCTCTGTGCCGAAGCCGTAGCGCATGCCGTCGGCCATGCGCGTCGACGCGTTCCAGTAGACGCCGGCCGAGTCGACGGCGGCCATGAAGCGCTCGGCCTGGTCGGCGTCCGACGTCAGGATCGCGTCCGTGTGGTGGGACCCGTGTGTGTTGATGTGCGCCACGGCCTCGTCCACCCCGGACACGGCCTTGACGGCCAGTACCAGCGCCAGGTGCTCCGTGTCGAAGTCGGCGTCCTGCGCGTCCTCCACCTTGCTGCCGGGCCCCTCGGCGGCGGCCTTGGTCCGCGCGTCGCAGCGGAGCGTGACGCCCTTGGCCAGCAGGGCCTCGGCCACGGCGGGGAAGACGCCGTCCAGGGCGCCCTCGTCGACCAGCAGGGTCTCGAGGCTGTTGCAGGCGGCGGGATAGCTGGTCTTGGAGTCGACGGCGACAGCGGCGGCCATGCCCGGGTCGGCGGAGCGGTCCAGATAGGCGGAGCACAGGCCGTCGGCGTGGCCCAGGACGGGGATCTTGGTGTGGTCCTTGACGTAGCGCACGAGGTCGTTGCCGCCGCGGGGGATGACCAGGTCGATGTAAGCGTCGAGGCCGAGCAGCTGGGGGATGACGTCGCGGGTGGTGACGAGCTGGACAGCAGCCTCGGGCACGGAGACGCCGCTGGCGCGCAGGGCAGCTGAGATGGCGGTGGAGATGGCGACGAAGCTGTGGGTGCTCTCCTTGCCGCCCTTGAGGATGGCGGCGTTGCCGGACTTGATGGCCAGGCTGGCGATGTTGGCGATGACCTCGGGGCGGGCCTCGAAGATGATGAGCAGCACGCCAATGGGGCAGGTCAGGCGCTCCAGCAACAGGCCGTCGTCCAGTTTTGTGCGCAGGTCCACGACGCCCAGAGGGTCCTCCAGCCCCCGAACATCCAGAATGCCCTTCAGCATGTCCTCCCACTTGCCCGACTTGCCCAGGTCCAGGCGCGACACCAGGCTCTGCGACAGCTGCCCGTCTGCGGCGGCCTGTCGGGCTGCGTCCATGTCCTTGGCATTTGCGGCCAGGATGGTGTCCTTGGAGGCAACCAGGGAGTCGTGGATGGCCATCAGGGCGTCATTGCGGGCGCTTACGGGAAGGGTGGCGAGGAGGTGCGAGGCGGACTTTGCAGCCTGTGCAGCCTCGAGAGGACTTGAGTTTGTGAGGGACATGTTGGTCCTGCTCGACGTGATGTCGATGGGAGGTGCAGGCGGGTCAAATCTACGACTAGAAAATGCAACCAGAAATTGGAAATGCGGGGGGAAGGCAAGGCAAGGCAAGGCTGAAAGTAACGATGGTCTGCCTCGTGGTTGTGGAGTTGTGGCTGTTACTGAGGGTCAGGTTCAGATGTGCAGTCCAGTCATCCAAGTGAAGTCATTTTCACTCCATTTTCACTGTGCAACCTCCATGATCGGAGTGGCTGCCCGATCGAGCTCTAGACGGTCATTTTGCATCTGAATGCGAGCAACAGCTACAAGGGATTAGATTGAGTATGCTCAATTGCCCATTCTTCACGCAAACAAGGAAATGAACCTCTCTGCAAAGATTTTTATTCCTCCAAGAAGCTCTCACGACACTCACCGTCGACTTCCCCAAGGAAGGAGTTAACTTCCGGCAGGAGCAGCCGCTGCCGGCCCGGTCACGGCCGAACGTGGCCCGTGCGTGTTCGGCTTCGAGTTGGCCGCGAGAGCCGAATCCGTCAGCTGCCCCTTCCAACCCTGACCCAAGGCCCTGACCCAGGGCCCTGGCCCTGGGCCTTGATCAATGACACCCAAACCCGGTCAGGCAAACTTAAGCACACACACACACACACACAAACAACACACATTGGTTGGAGCAGCAAAAACGACATCCTCCTGCTGAGGAGGGTTGCCACTGCAACGGTTCTTGCGAGTTAGGTACACCACTGCAAAGCACTCGATACGGATATTGCAGTCTCCATCACTGCTATGGCACCGTGGAGACTCAGCAGGAGAACATACCTACCTCGGTTGCACTAGGACTCAAAGGAACAAGCCCGCCATGTCGGAAGAAAAACAACGGCGGTGAAACGACCAGTCCCAGGCTGGGGGTTGCCGTCTTTGCCGACCAGCTCCCGGTCTGGTGCGGTGTCTTTATTAGTCTCCCTCCCGGAGCATCGTTTGGTTTGGCATTACTGGGTTGACTCGCGCGAGTTCGGCCTACTATTAGGCCACACAACACAACTGGCACGAGTTCGGGCAATGATGGACAACCCTCATGGAGAGCGGGCCAGGTGCCCAAGCAGCAGGCCACTCGGTACTGCAAGTCCGAGGCATATCACTCGGTCCTACAAATCCGATGCACCTGCCAGTCGGTCTGCGCGCGCGGGATCTAGAGGATCAAGTGGGTACATAGGTAAAAACGAAAGGCCGCTGCACCCCCTTCCCTTAGCGGCCGCGTCTCTGGCGCAAGTGCCCAAGTGCGCGGGCATGCCTCATTATTCTTTATTCCCGGTCACCTACCGAAACATCTTTGCTAGGGCCTTTCGGATCCCGCAGCTGCTTCTGTTAACTCTCATCGTCGACTCCTCATCGCCACCTGCCCTCCCTCTGAAAGCCAGAGACAACCCTTCCTGCTGGCTCTCTGTGTTGACTATCAAGGCTGGATTGCCCAACTCGCACTGCTTGTACCTAGTCTGTGCTATTGTTGGATCGATGGAGATATTTTCTACATTGTTCTAATACTTTATTATATAATCTGTCCATCACTCTCATGTGCAAGAAGTATTCTGGCCTATTCTGATCTCAAGTCCCCTCCCGGCGCCGGTCGCGGCCCCCAAATCCCAAGGTCCCGGGCTTGGCCATGGCAACAGACCCAGAAAAGACCGAGGGCGATCCCATCACTCATCATTCTCTTGGCACTGCAGACCCAGAAAAGGAAACAATAAACAGCGAAAATGCAGCATCGACGGGACTCGGCGACAGTGACGCAGATTCTCAGCATGCCGTAGACAGCCACGGCGAGGATGACAAGAAATCCCGTCAGAACTCTGTCGACGAAGACGAGGAAGATGAACATCATCGCGACCCAGAGCCCGAAGGGCCTGAGGGCCTCAACACCGGCATCCCCCCGGACCCGGAAGACGGCCTGAGCCGGTCCCATTCTCGGGCTTCATCGGCGAGATCACGGCCCCTCGTCATTGTTCCCCGGAACAAGAAGAGAGGCCTCTTTGCCCAGCTCACAGTCATCCCGGAGGTAGAAAGACCATATGATTATTCACGCAAGACGAAGTGGATCATCACGACCGTTATTGCCGTGGCTGCCACCGGCGGTCCGATGGGATCGAATATCTTTTACCGTATGTGCTATGCTCCCTGTGTCAAGAACAAAACCCGGGCAAGACGTCCAAGATACGGCTGCTGACAGTGCAACAGCCGCTTTATCGGATATGGCCGTATACTTTAACACTTCCGAGACCATCGTGAACTTGAATGTGGCATTCTACATGCTTTCAATGTCCATCTTTCCGCTGTGGTGGTAAGTCCTCCTCATGTCCATGAACCATCTACAGACCATCCTGACACAAAACTCGTCTCACCGGATAACAGGTCATCCTTCTCCGAGACGCTGGGACGCAGGACAATATACGTAGTCTCCTTCAGCATGTTCGTCATTTTCAGCGTTCTGAGCGGCATCAGCACCAATATTGCCATGTTGATCGTCTTCCGCGTGCTCGGGGGCGGCGCCTCGGCATCAGTCCAGGCCGTCGGCGCAGGGACTATCGCTGATCTATGGGAGCCATTCGAGCGGGGCCGGGCGATGGGTACGTGCCGATCCCACTTACAAATACAAGCCAGACCTACCTACTGATTTGACTATTTCACAGGCATATTCTACCTCGGTCCCCTGGCAGGCCCTCTGATTGCGCCCATCGTGGGAGGTGCCCTAGCCCAGAACTTCGGATGGCAGAGCACAATGTGGTTCTTGACCTGCTTCGGCGGCCTCAACCTCCTCAGCCTGCTCTTCTTCCTGCCCGAGACGCTAACCAGGTCCAAGCAAGCAGCATCAAGAGCAGGGCCGGCCGGCGCCACCGACGGCAACAACCTCGACAGGACAGCCAGCCTGGCCCGCATGTCGACGCGGCAGTCCGTGGCCATCAAGACCAAGCGCGGCGCGGCACTGCTCCGCAAGGCCTTTATCGAGCCGCTGTCGTGCATCCTGTACCTCCGGTTCCCGCCGGTGGCGCTGACGGTGGGGTTCGCGGCCGTGGCCTTCGGCGCGCTGTACATCCTCAACATCTCGGTGCAGAGCACCTTCTCCGCGCCGCCGTACAACTTCTCGGTCATCGTCGTGGGGCTGCTGTACATCCCCAGCTCGCTGGGCTACTTCATCTCGTCGCTGTTCGGCGGCAAGTGGGTCGACGCCATCATGGTGCGCGAGGCCAAGCGGGCGGGCCGCTACGACTCGCACGGCCGCCTCGTCTTCCTGCCCGAGGACCGCCTGCGCGAGAACGCGTGGCTCGCCGTCAGCATGTACCCCGCCGCCATGCTGTGGTTCGGCTGGTGCGCCGACAGGGGCGTCTTCTGGCTCGCGTCCATGGTGGCCAACTTCTTCTTCGGGTTCGCGACCATGCTGATCTTCGGGTGCGCTACAACAATGTTGACAGAATTCATGCCCAAGAGGAGCTCCAGCGGCGTTGCGCTGAACAATTTTGTCCGGAATATCTTTAGCTGCGTGGGCGTGATTGTTACGGAGCCGCTGCTCGGAGTCATGGGCGTGGGGTGGCTGTGTACCATGGTTGCGCTGGTCGCGTGGATCACTGGGAATGTGGGCATATGGCTCTTGTTGAAGAACAGCTCGAAGTGGAGGAAATTGATGGATGAGAAGATGGGGACTGTGAGGTGAAAAGCGAGTTGAGGCTGTCGGGCATGCTTGTAAATATATATTCTGTATAGTGTACAGTAGGTGCTGCCCCACCTTCGGAACACCCGTACCTTTCGGAACTCTAAAAATGGCTAACAGCTATAAAAAATAGGATAACTTAACTTATAGATTTCTTTATAACTACTGTTTAATATTATAAGGATAAACTTTATATATAAACTTAATTCTTTCCTTTAAAAGGCTTATTATTCTTTTTTATTTATTTTAAAAAGATAAAATTTAGCTTTAAAAAGAAAGTATTTATTCCCCTATATTAAAGGTGTTAATATATAGACCACCTAAACCACCTTAACTATATAATGCGATATATAGATCTTTACCGCTATACTAAAAGAGAGAGAGACTCACTAGCTATATAAGTGGCTCTTTTATAGGCTTATAAAGCCTGCTATATTTAGCTTTAAAAATATACCACATTATTATAACTTTATTAATAAATCTTATATTTAAAATATTTTTATAACTATTTTAATATACTATATATAAGATATATTATTTAATAGCCTTTAAATTTCTCTATTAAATAGTATCGGGTATATATATATAATTTATAGTAAATAGCTAATATAAAGAAATAAATATTTTATTTTTAAAATTAAATTATTATTAACTTTATTTATATTTCTTATACTTCTTTAATAAATAAATAAAATATTTATATAGAAGAATAAATAGTTAAATTCTCTTTTATTTCTTTATATTAGTTATAAATAGGAAATATAATAGAAACGTACTTAATTTGTATAGCTGTTAGCCATTTTTGCAGTTCCGAAGGTGGGGCACCCACTGTAGTCCACAGCTTGAAAACGATGCCTCAACGAACCAAGTTGTACAGGACTAGCGCTCAGTGGTGAACTTGTGTAAGCTGGCGAGTTTCAACGGCACAACTACACAGCCATGCCTCCTTTAAGCTATGTCTCTCTCGGTGGAGCAAGTGGACTAGACCACCCCTGAACCTTAACAAAAAGCCGATGAAGTCACCGTCCCGGTCGCCCGTCTGGGGTAAGCAACCCGGGAGATGCGGGGAAAAGGCTTCAGCGCTCCATTCGCCCTTGCAGGCGACAACCTCGGTGAACTGGGGATCTACATTCGGCACTGTATCTTGCAGGTTTCCATTGAAAGCGTATTTGAGCCTCAGGTACGTTGTTCTTCTGTGACACAGATTCAGATTCCTCGCGCTCACAGATCAGCCATATGGAACAGTGTGTGGTCAAATTCAAATGTGCCTAATCCCTGACTTACACGGAAACGTACATAGATCTAGACATCAAGACTCACCCATCAACTCAACAAACCCCTCAATACTCACTTCAGCCATTGAGTAACTCTCATCTGCTTTTGCAACTCACAATGTCCCATCCACAAGACCAACTCCACGCCTCATCCCTCAAGGACCCGGAGTCCTTCTGGGCCCAGCAGGCCTCCCACCTCCATTGGCACAAGAAGCCCTCCACCGTCCTGCGCAAGTACACCAAGAGCCTGCCCAAGTCAAACAAGACCCACGAGCACTGGGAGTGGTTCCCGGACGGCGAGATCTCAACATGCTACAACTGCGTCGACCGCCACGTGGAGGCAGGCCACGGCGCTCGCCCGGCCATCCTGTACGACAGCCCGGTCACAAACACCAAGCAGCGCATCAGCTACGCGGAGCTCCTGGACGAGGTCGAGGCCTTCGCCGCGGTGCTGCGCGACGAGGGCGTGGGCAAGGGCGACACGGTGCTCGTGTACATGCCCATGATCCCGGCCGCGCTGGTCGGCCTGCTCGCCGTGTCGCGGCTGGGCGCGGTCCACACCGTCGTGTTTGGGGGCTTCGCGCCAAACGCCCTGGCGCAGCGCATCGATGCGTCGCGGCCCAAGGCCATCCTCACCGCGTCTTGTGGGATTGATGGCAACAAGCCGCCCATCCCCTACCGGGACTACATCATCGAGGCCGAGAAGCTCGCAAAGTGGAAGACGCCACGGACCGTCGTCTGGCAGCGTGAGCAGCTGGCTTGGCACCCGCTAGACAGGGCGAGGGGGGAGCGGAACTGGAACCGGCTTGCGAGGGGCGCGAGCATGAGGGGGAGGAGGGTCAAGGAGTGTGTCCCTGTCAAGGGGAGTGATGGCGTGTATGTGATTTATACCAGTGGCACGACTGGCCTGCCGAAGGGGGTGGTCAGGGATGCTGCAGGTCACGCGGTGGGGTTGAGCTTGTCGATGAGGCAGATGTTTGGCATCCAGGGTCCAGGGGATGTGGTGAGTAATTTTGATTTCTTATGGCCAAGACGAAAAGATGTGCAGAGCTGACTGACGTTGCGTGAAAAGATGGCCTGTTTCAGTGATATAGGCTGGGTGGTCTCTCACAGCTATACTTTGTACGCCCCCCTTCTCGTCGGGGCTGCTACCGTCTTGTATGAGGGAAAACCGGTTGGCACCCCTGACACCAGTTCCTTCTGGCGGATGATTGAGGAGTACAAAGTGAACGCCATGTTCACAGCTCCCACGGCGCTCAGGGCCATACGCAAAGACGACCCAGAGAACAAGCAAATCACTGAGATCGGTGAGAGAGGCGGGCTGAGATCGCTCAGGGCCATGTTTCTGGCAGGCGAGAGATCTGAGCCAGCCATCATCACCATGTATCAGGACCTGCTCGGCAAGTACGGTGATGACAAACTAGGCGGTGGGAAAGTCATTGATAATTGGTGGTCTTCCGAGTCTGGCTCGCCAATAACAGGTATGTCGATGACGCCGCATATTGTGAATAACACCACAGCGAAACCGCCGCTGCCCATCAAGCCTGGTAGTGCTGGAAAGCCCATGCCTGGGTTTGATGTGCGTGTGGTGGATGACGAGGGGACCGAATTAGGGAAGGGGAAAATGGGTAATATTGTCCTGAAAACACCCTTGGCGCCGACTGCGTTCCGGACGTTGTGGGAGGACGAGGAGAGATTCTATGGAGGTTATCTGAAGAGGTTCAACGGGAAGTGGTTGGACACTGGTGACGCTGGTATCGTAGACCAAGATGGATATGTCCATATTATGGCAAGGACTGGTAAGTTGATTCTTGACTCACTCTTCTACAGCAGCGAAGTGCTTTCTCTAATATCTCTTCAGATGACATTATCAATGTGGCCGCCCATCGCTTAAGTACAGGTGAGCACCTCTTCTTTCTGCCTCTTCAAAGTTGCCCTCTATTTCTGTCCTTCTGGCCTCTGCGGTCCAAGTCACTCCGACTCAACTTGGCTCACAATCCTCTCAGGAACACTTGAGCAAGCAATCACCTCCCACCCCCAAGTGACCGAGGCCTGCATAGTCGGTATCCCAGACTCCATGAAGGGCCAACTTCCCTTTGCCTTCGTCCTCAGTTCTTCCACAAGCACTCTCGACGACGCCCAACTCCTCTCTGAAATCCAGAAACTCGTCCGCACCCAAGTCGGCCCAATCGCATCCCTCGGTGGAATGATCAGAACTACCACGACCGCAAAACCCATAATTCCCAAAACAAGATCGGGCAAAACTCTACGAAGGGTCCTGCGCGAGCTACTTGAGAACGCTGTTCACGGCGAGTTTGACAAGAGCGTCAACGTGCCCAGTATGGTTGAGGACGCTGGTGTCGTTGACACTGCAAAGGGCGCTGTGAGGCAGTACTTTGAGAAGAAAGGCGAGGCACATCGCGCTATTGAGGCGAGATCGAAGCTCTGAGATCCAAACCTCGATCACCCAAAACTGTTTTCACCTTCACCAATTTCAAGCCTTGCCTCATGCCGCATTGTCCTGCTCGGTCAACCCCCACCACCTTTTCCTATCCATCGGACACAAAATCCAAAACGTTGTCCCAGCTTTACTCACACGTGCCAAGCTTCAACAACCTCACTGTAACCTGACCAGTTGTTGAATTGCTCATACGGCGGCCAAACAGAAATAAAAACTTGAAACGCATTTACTCCCATGCACAGTTCTGCTTCTTCTCCTTAGCCTTCTGACCTTCCCGCTTTTGCAACGTTCAGTGCCGGACTTACAACTTCCAACTCTTCCCTTGACTTTTCACACTCCTACTTGGTCCTCAAACTTCCCTCCAACCGCTCTTCAGTTGAGTCATCGGTTACAATCGAACCTCCAGATTCAATAGAGTTAATGTGATCCATTCTTGCGTACGGTCGATCACGCCTACATTTCGCGTCATTCAGTGGCACGCTCTGTTGGAAGGAGCGATTCCCGGCGCCAAACCCTTCAATTGTTACTAATAGGCTCCTTCTAAGCGTTTAGTAGCGTGAGGGATTCTTCCCCAGAACAACCACACAATCAACTATCGTTTGCTTAATTGCTTCATTACGCTCACGATTAATTCATGAGTGACAACACACCGAAAATGAGCTCGAAGGCCCCTGACCAGTCGCCGCTTGTGATAGCAAAGGCTGAGTTGAATGAGCTCGACCAGAAATTCCATGTCGAGCTTGACAGACTGCGCACCGCCCCTATCAACGAATGCGAAAAGCACATTGATTCCCTCAAGAAGTCTTTCAGATTGAGCCAGGATTCTGCTGTCTTCAAGCTCGAAAAGGCTCTTGAAGTCTCCGATCTGTGCATTCATACTCTCGAGAACAGCTTGCGAGCAGAGCGAGAGCGTGCCACCAGTCTTCAACAAGAGTGCTCGGCTAACGCAAGGGAGGCCCGACTCAAATACACAGAGTTGCAATCCAAACTTGGTTGTGTGAAGGATGAACTTGAGGCAGCAAAACTTCGGCCTACAGATTTACAAAATGACTTGGATCGTGTCAAGCAGCAGAACTCGGATCTTCAGGAGAAATACGCTGCCGCCGAACATGGTCGAAAAGATCTTTCGACCGAACTCGCTGCTGTGAGACGGCATGAGACCGACCTTCAAGCCGAGCTCGAGACAGTCAGAAAGCGTGCGTCGTCAATGGAGAGTGAAATCAGTACTCTTCGATCTGACTTCAATCGGGCCGAGTCTCTTAACGAAGAGCCGGACAGATCTTTCTATAAAAAACTTCTACAAGAACTTAAGGACCCCAAACACCAAGAGCACAACAAATTCTTTCTTCATTCTTCCGACTCGCAGCTCATTGGCTTGAATGTCATGGAGACAAAACTGCAAAAGGGAGTTTACACGTCGGCTCATTCATTCCAGACGGATTTCAATCTCATGATCAACAAATGCAAGATTGACAATGCTCCCGGCAGCAAGCTTCATGCTGCAAGCGAGAAACTACAGGGAATATTTTGTGAGACTTGGTCTGCTCTCCGACCTGTATCACGGCACGGAATCTCCCAGGATCACGCGGCCGGTGGCTCAAACAACCGCGGTCACAAGCGCAAGGCCAGCACCGAGTGTCCATGTCCGTCCGAGGGCAACGCAACGCCTAGCCGAGCGCCTGATCCTTCTAACCTGAGCAGCAGTAGTTCTCAGCCTGCTGGCCTCGCTGCTAGTCAGAATTTCAATGCTGATTTGCCTCAGTCCACGCAGACTCATGCCGATTCTGCATGGCGTCCAGAGACCGGGTTGAGTGCATGGGTGGGCAAGGTCGGCACCACCTTCTCTTTGGACATCAACAAAGGTGTGGAACACAGAGCTGTGGAATTCCGTGTGACGGCCACGGATGTCAGTTTAATCAAGTCTCCCAGCACCTTCCAAGCCCCTTGGACGGAGTTACTTCCGGCTAAGCTCTGTGTTGAGTCCAGGCGAATGCCATCTACAACAGAAGACCAGCTCAGGTACTTCGATTTCGATCCTCTCAGTGACATGGTGATTCTACACCTGGGTCCATCCTCTGAGGCCGAGCAAGTGGACTTCGCCCATTTGTGCAACGATCTAGTCTACAAGGGACGTTACGCCAAAGTAAGGCATGGGAATGACACCTATGTCAGGAGCTATCACCTGATACCTGCATTAGCCTGGGGCTCTTCGACACCCATCTATCCCGCGTGCCTCTCAGGACTAGACTGCGAACGACTCTCACCCCTGATGACCCGAAATGCGCTGTTTCTGGTCATAGTCTTTCGCATTGGGCTGCCAGAGCAGCGGCTGGTGCGAATGGCTTGGGATCGTTTGTTTCAAGCAGTGCACGCAGCTGGAGACGTGAAGGCCATTATTGACGCGCGCGACAGAATCTCGCACCACTGGCTCATAGTCCATCGTGGATCCCAGTTGAGGATGTCTTTCGACAAGGACTATATGGCCCTGCTCCAAGGACTACCTCTCGCGCGATCTGGCTCCACACCGACATCAGGTTCTGATTGCCTCCTCAATCTGACCTCGGATGTCGACAGTTCAGATTGGTCTGCCAAAGCTGGAGTTACAAAGTTCCCATCTCGCGTCTTCGTCCTTGGCGGAATGGTACGTGGCACAAAATTGGTAGGGCTGGTCGTTGTGGATCTACAACACGAGGGCCGGCCAATTTGGGAAATTTGCAAAAGATCAAATACCAGTTCACTTTTTTATGTTATGACACTGTTGCAGGAACAACTTCCTCGTTCCTGGAATAAGTGGCAGAGCATCGTTGACGAGGATGACACCTATAACAAGGCATACCCATCGCGCGTCAAGATTCCGGGTCTGAAAATCGAGCGCTGCAGCCAGGCTGACTGAGTTTAAGAGCAGATGCGGGGGGCGACTGGATGATGAGAACTGTGTGCTCCGGCAAGCCAGAACATACATGTCATGAGGAAGAAACATCTTAACTTGATCCTAGCATCGGCTCTCTTTTGGCCAGACGAGCGAACAGGTGAGGACGATATGGAAGAAGAATAGGCCACGTTGCGTTATCACATAGCTCAGAAAAAAGGGTACTCCTCAAGCAAATACTTGATGCAGACACCAGTGCGAGATTTCTAATGACTGTGATGAAACTGATATTACACATCTTGAGCTTTAGAAGACCTGATCCCCACGCCCTATCTTTTCGCACTCGGCACCGTCGTAGCTGACAAGCCGCCGAGCATGACGGCCTCCAGTTAATTCAGACTGCCCTCCAGCATCAAACCATTGCTGACATGAAATTCCCCGTCAAGGGGCTGATTGGGAGCTCGTAGACGCAGAATGAGCTGCAATAATGTGAAGATTCATTTTACACCTAAATTTGACGAGGAATGTGTGTCGAGCAAGGACCAAGCCTCTCCATATCGATGCTTTTCCGATCTGTCTCTACCTGATAATTATCTCTTCTGCTCACCGCAGATAAAGCAGAGCAAGCCCCCAGGGATCACTCTCAAGCGACGACGCCGATGCACTCAGCCGCCCAACAATTCTGCACCGCAAGCCTGGACAAGAACAGACCAGACCAGACCAGACCAGACCAAACGCCAGCCAGCCAGTGTCCCAAACCTCGCAAGTGATTACTTACCATGCCTCCGTCCACGCAGAATATGGATGGTTTGTACATGTTATAATGCACACACATATACACAACTTGAAAGAGATAGTACAGGATGTCATTGGAAGGGTGAGAAGAACAAGTAGGCGCAAGAAAAGGTGACGGTATAGGGTAAAAGGTTAAAAGGGGTTAGTAGAAGCAGGTAGGTAGGTAGGTAGGTAGGTAGGTAGGTATCCAGAAGTCGAACAGGGGGAAAAAAGACAACTTCAAGAGGCCCAAGGTTTGGGTGCTCAAGTATGTATGTACAGGTCAGTGACATAGGAGTGCACCCACATTCTGGCAGTCTCACTCGGCCACCCCGTCAGGCAGGTTTCTCTATCCGCTCTCGCTCGCTCACGGCTCTCTCATTCTCCTCCTCCTCCTCGTCTCTCACATGCACGGCAAAACAGGGGGTAATACGCAACAGCACCAACGACGCGCAGCACGCCAACAATTCATTCCTTTGTCTTCCTTTTCATAACGACATCAAATCATAGTCATCAAGGACACAGTCCCGGCCCCCGGGGCCCCAGCCGCGTTGTCGCAGTCACCCACTGCCTCCTTCTCAACTCTTCTCTCCTTCTGACCTCAGTAGTCATCAGCGGTTACAAGACGCAGGCCGAGGCGCTCCCTACTCGCCCCGCCCGCGGTAGCTGCCCATCTGCTGGATGGAGCTCATCAGGCCGCCCGGCCGCGCGAGGCCGCTGCCGGGCCTCGCGATCCCGCTGACGTTGCTCTGGGTCCGGCCGTGCGCGGGGGCGATGCCGGTGACGCCGCCGCCGATCTTGGTCGACCCGGGCGGCTTGAGCCCTGACAGCGGCGGCGGGCCGCCGGGCCTCCCGATCATGCTGTTGCGGTAGCCCGACTTCGTTGTCCCGGGAATGCCGCTTGGGCTGGCGCCACCGGCCTTCTTGGGCGTCATGGTCGAGGGCCGCGAGAAGCCGCCGGCGGTCGTGTTGCTCCTTGCCGGCACGGGCGCTGAGGCGCGTTGTGGGACGCGCTTGGGCGTCACGGAGGGGACTTGGTGCTCTTGCTGCTGTTTCTGCTGCTGTGGCTGACGCTCGTTGGCGTTGGTGTTGGCGTTGTTCTGCGCTGCGAGGCTCTGCTGGGCCTGCATCTGCATCAGCTCCTCGGCCAGGGTGACCAGCTCGCCCTTCTCGACGCGCTCGCTCTCGAGCTGCTGCCTCAGGTCCGCGTTGTCGCCCTGGACGGTCCGGACCACCGCCTCGAGCTTCTCCACCTCGGCCTGCAGCTCCTTGATCTGCGCCGAGTCCTTGATCGCCTGCGCCTTGCGCTCCTCCTCGACAGCGGCCCTCTCGAACTCCACCTTGGTCATGGTGGCGTCGCGCCCGAGCTTGAGCTCCTCGTTCTCCTTGCCCAAGGCCTCGATTTGGGCCTCCATCTCCTTTATCTTCTTATCCCAGCGTCCCTCGTAGGTTTTCTTGAGAGCGGCCACCTTGTCCTCATGCTTCTTCTTGTACGCGGCGTGGAGTTCCCTAGCCACCTTTTCCACCGCAATCTCTATTTCGCGCTGGGACGCCCGGCTGCCGGGGCTCTTAATACTGCCAGGAGAGGCTGCCGCTTCAGCGCTGGCCTCGCGTGCACGCATGGAAGCCATCCTCGCCTCTGCCTCCTGTGCCATCATCTCGGC
Organism: Diaporthe ilicicola; assembly: GCA_023242295.1. Lineage (NCBI taxonomy): Eukaryota > Fungi > Ascomycota > Sordariomycetes > Diaporthales > Diaporthaceae > Diaporthe > Diaporthe ilicicola. The sequence continues at coordinate 107,704 of JALPVH010000053.1, read as the reverse complement.
AGCCTCGCGGCGGCCCTCTGACTCCTCTAGCTTGGATTCGAAGGATTCGCGTTCTCTGTTCGTCACCATGATCTCTTCTTTTACCTGGCGCAGCACCGTCTCCATCTCTCGGCCACGCTTCTCCCACATGTCCTTCTCCTCTGAGTACTGCTCCCTCATGCTGCGCTCCTCGCGAAGGTGTTCCATTGTCTCGCCGGCCCGCTTCTCGGCCTCAGCAACGGCTGTCTTTAACGAGATGACCTCGGCATCTTTGCCGCTCAAGGTTGCCCTCAGGCCGCTGATCTCGGACATGAAGTTGGACTTCAAGCTTTCCAGCTCCCGAGCGCTGATGCTTGGCAGGCTGCGTGGCGTAGGCATTGGGGGAATATCGAAGTCCAGCAGGTTCGCAATGTTCTGCCGTTGTGGTGTCTTTTTCGCGTCTGCCATGGACAGGTTTTTTGTGGGGGAAGTGCGGCCTCCGCCAGGAAAGCGCAGGTTGTCGGTAAAGTCAAGCAGGTTAGTGGAGTTGGACTCGCGGCGTGGGTCTTCTCGAGCTATCTGAGTTGGCGTGCGTCCACCCAGGCGGGCGAACGTGGTCATGTTGGGGATGGCGGAGAAGTTGCTGAAGGTGCTCATCATGGTCTCGTCGCCTGCGGTCTCATCTTGGCTGTCACTTGGGGGAGTCTGGGCATCCATAGGGCCCTTTACAGTGCCGCCTTCCCCGTCGAGACCACTATCGTCATCATCGTCATCTATGCTACTGATGGAGTCCTCGAATATCTCAATCGCGTGTTTGACGCCAGGGTTTTGTGCAATCGCCTCCTCGAGAGATATTTCCTTCTCTACAGTTGTTGTATTTGTTGCTGCAGGCGGGGTTGGCGGCGATGCCTCGTCGGAGTGGCTCATTTGGCGCTCGCGTGGTGCAGCATGCATGGACTGGGGGCGCGACCGCGAAGTAGTGGAGTCTATGGAGTTGATCTTGACGGGGAAGCGGCGCATGGGAGAGACGGACTTTCGCGGGCTCTTGGGCGCCGGCGGGGCCAGCTTCTCGTCGGCCTCCGGTATTGGGCCCTCGGTGCTGGAGCGCTGTAGCATCTTCAGCGGCGAGATCTCGGAGCCGGACATGATCCTGGAGCGGCGCTTGTCCTTGGAAGGCGAGACATTCTCCTGGTTCGAGGACTGGCTCTGCTCATCGACACTGGCGACGAAAGGGGAGCTGGCGCCTTCTAGGCTGTCGGCGCCGGTGGAGCGGCGCTGGTCGGAGGGGGAAGGGGGATGTGACTCGACTGCGTCTTCGAATTGGTCGTCCATGTCGTCGATGTGTGCTGCGGAACCATTAGGTGCCGAGTGGTGCATTGGCGAGAGAGGAGATCCCATCAGAGGAGGATGCACAACTGCACAACGAAGGACAGTGTCTGCGTTGTGTCGTTGTCCTGTCGATCGAGGAGTCGAGAGTCGAGAGTCGAAATGTCGGATGTCGAACGGGGGGGTCGGAGCTCGGTCGTCTCGTCTCGTGTCGCGTCGACTTTCGTCCGGTTGCTTGGGTTTGGGCGATCAATAGGGGAGTGTTGTAGTCGATGCAACTCGGCACATGCAGTGGACTGCGGCGCAATGTAAAGGTGTGGGTACGGGTATGGGTAATTAGTGCGGTGTCCGTTAGATTAGATTAGAGGAGGGAGAGAGGGACACAGCGGCGGAGAGAGCAATGTGCATGTAATATTGGACGATCTCGAGGGCGGAGGACGGAGTGGGAGTGAGGGTGGATGGTGGATGGTGGTGGAGAGAGGAGCAAGTGCCACTGCGCTCTCAATACTGCGCTTTGACGTTGACGCGACAGAGCAAAGACGGATACTGTACGTGCAGTAGTGCGAACCAAACCATTTAGGCACAGCAGGGACAGGCGGGCACAGAGAGGCACACACACATAACACACTACCAGTACACAAGCTTGGCCCTCTGGTTGCCCGTTCCCTGAAATCCAGGTGGGGCCCCCAATTCCCTCTCCGCCCCTCTCCCTTCTCCCCCTCCCTGCCCTGGGATATGAGTAGTAAGTATTAGGAGTCGTCCCCAAAAACAAAAACAAAAAAAACAAAGGCGACGGTGGCATCGGCACGGCAACGCTACTGCAGCTGCGACTGCGACGGCAGCTGCAGGGGCAGAGAGGGGCAACGGAACGGAATGAGTGGTGGTACGTGCGTCCATGCCATCCCACAAGCTCAGCTGGTTCTGGTCTGGTCCGTTTCTCATCTTATCTTAGGGGGGGAAACGAGCCGTCAAAACAAATAGACTAATAAGCGCCTTAGTCTCCCTGCGTCATGTATCAGCCACTGTAACTGACAGACAGGAGACATAAATCCATACACACATACACATGCAGACATACAACACAACACAATACAATACAATACAATACAATACAGAGAGGCTGACATGCGAGAGACGGCTGGCCACTCGCATGCATGCATGCATGCATGCAACTATGAATATGGAACCCGATTTGGATTCATCTCCTACGGAGTACATATGCACCGAACAAGTCAAAAGCCCCTCACGGACAAGACACGAAACACTCACCCGTCCCCAACGACACCTGGCACGAGCATCCCAAGACAGACTCTATTCCACGTCGAAACACCCGCAGAAAGCATATATATATCAACCAATCCTGTTGCCCCAAACGCACTCTCAGACAGATGAGCGGCAGTTATTCTCGCACTACCTGGGCAACAAAGGAAAACCTCGCACCGGGAACGGACTGGGGTGGAACAAGATGAAATGAACCCCTTCCCGTCCTTTCATACGGTACCCGTGATCGCCCCTCCTGCATTCCACGTGCCGACAATCTTAAGCCACGGCCACTAACGCCGCGCCGACGCTCGCCATCCTGGAATGCTGCTGGGCGGTGCGTTCTAGAACGGCAGAACAAAGAAACCCAAGGGGCGCCCCTTGGGGGCCACGAGGGGGGTTACAGCTTGGGTCAGAACACATCCACAAGCACATGGCAATCCCCGTTGATCGTGGCAACCAACGGCCCCATCCGTTTTTTTTGGCCCCCCGTCCATCCGTCCAGAGTCAGCCTTGTCTTGTGAGTGTCTGGCCCAGGGCGTGGTCTGGGGAACTTCCCGTCCCCCAGGCTGCGAGGTTGGAATGTGACATGTGGAAACCTCAAACCACCCACCCCACCACGCCTGAACCGCTGCTTCTGTGCATTGACCTACATACAGCTGGAAGAGACCTTCAAATGCCCGCGTACTGACCAAAAACATTATGCTAATCGAGTGTCTGGCCTTCGTCGGGATAACCTGTGGGCAGGTGGGAAGATGGGCAAATGGGCTCGGTGGAGTGATTGAGCCTCTCTCTCTGTCAACCGTGCCCTGTCCATCTCCTCTCATAGAGATAGTTGGGCATCTCACATTTCTTCAGGCAACGGGCAAGTGGACATTAGATAATTTTCAAATCGTCTAGGTCTTGTTTGTATTTGTCACTGGTCCCCCAAGAAGAAAGAAGAGAGTTTCTTAAAAAAAAAAGGGCTTGAAGCCTTTTTTTTCCCCCTCCCCCCTCCCGCGGTTGAAAAAAAGAATAATACTCCCGTCATAAGCTCGTTACATGAGATGGTGTGCCATAAACCCAACAAAACTAGATCTGTTCAACACATCCCATATCCAAACAGCAAGCTGTGGAAAAAGTCTTCCCAGGAGCTCCCCAAGAGACAGAAACCCCACGGGCCGCCGAAACGGGGGCCTCTCACCGTTCTTCTCCTTGTCTCCAGCCGTCTGTCCCCATCTCCTTTCTCAAACCCCTGCCCGCTCCCACACGCCTCTCCTCTTCAAAAAATAATAACTCACTGCTTTTCGGGTTCATCGAAGAGAATCAAGAATTCGTAAAGTCATCACCGGAGGCCGATTCAAGACACAAGAAAAATAAATAAAGGGAACAAGGCAAAAACAAAGCGTGTCGATAAGCCCTTGAGGCCCTTTTTAGTCACGAAGCTCGGGCAGACTGGTGCATGTGAGTCTCGCCCGTGTCGACCGGTGGAAGAGATCCACCGGTTGGTTGACTTTGGGAGACGTGGACCCTGCGCGTGTCGGCCGTTTGACTCCGGGATGGGCTGCTGCTGCGCTGGCTGGCTATTACTACCAGGTCTAGTTGTCTGCCCGTTGCAGCTCGGGGTCACAACTCTGCTTTTCTCGCGCAAAACAATAGAAAGAGCAGGAGAAATGAAAGTGTGGTCGCGGTTGGCTCCATATATGAGGGGATAGTGGACTGGAGGTCCAACGGGAGGCCGGGCCATATGGGTCCCAGTAGAGACTCAGTGAGCCATGGCTTCCTCCCTCTCCCCTTCCATGGTGCTAGCCGAGAAATGCAGATGACAAGGCTCTCTCCTCTCTGTTGCGGTGATAAAGACCATGCAGGTTCCATAATTCGTCAACCATTTACATCCATCATGGTAGGCATTGAACACAAAGCTGTTCGGAAATGATGCCTTTTCTTTCCGTGGCTCGTAAGCGTCATCATCGCGTCTCGTGCAGAGCGGAAGGTGTCGATGAGTCTTGCGTGCGCTTGCTTGCTTGCTGTGATGTTGTTTGTTGCGCCGGGGGGAAAAATACAAGTGTGGATTAAAAGCAAGAGAGAAAGAAAAAGGAGTGTTCTGGAAGCGATTTTCCAGGTCGAGTTTGGGTCGTCGATATAGACCAAAGTTGTGTGTGTGTGTGTTTTAACATTAGCCATTCCGTCATTTCATGAGTTGGAACCCCGGAAAAGAACTGCCTCAACGCCTCTATCGTTTTAAAACCCAGGCCGCAGTGAAGAATGACGCAAACGCACACCCCACTGCCGGATCACGCAAGTCCTATCGTCGCCGTGTGGGAGCAGCAACGGCGGGGGCCGGCTGGTACACCGCCTGCGCGGGCGCTGTGTCGAGTGCCAACGTCTTCCGCCGCTTCATGTCCATGCCAGGTCCGCCGCTGAGGGGCCGCTGCTCCTCGTCATCGTCGCGGCCGCGCTTCATCCCGCCCGACGCGCCATTCATGGGGGCAGGAGCGTACCCGTTCTGCATGGAATTGTTCATGTCGGCGTGTGATGCGTAATCACCGTTTGATGGGCCGCGGTCGTTGCTCACGACGTTGTACATGCCAGACTGCGTTGAGGTCCGCGGTGAGGTGTTGTACCCTTGTTGAGGGTAATACGCCTGGGGAGGCGCTGCGCTGCGCGGCGTTGACCGGCCGGAAGCTCCCTGGTGGCCCGCGGACCCAGCCATCTCAGGAGAGAGATGCGGGTGGTCGGACTGAATAGGTGCAAGAGGTGGGGCGCTGTAGTTGTACTGGCTGCTTCCAGTATCATATGTGCTTCGGTCATGAGTATACTCAGTCTCATGCTCGTGTTCGGCTTCGTCTTCGGGGCCCTGTTGGGTCACATGCTCACTACCTTGGCTCGAATAGCCGTTGGTGGGCTTGTTGTCTTGGTCGGTAGGAAGACCCGAAATCGAGGGACGACTTGAGGGCGGGCCCATCTCGCTCTTGACGTAGTTGCTCTGCGCGTACATTGAGCGATCCTGTGGGCTGGTATTTGCTGGCTGGTAGGGGGACTGGAGTGGTGGCGCGTTGTATTGCCGGGAGTTGTCATACGGCTGAGTCGCGGGAGGGTAGGAAGACATGCTCTGTATGCTGCTTCCCGGGGGTGTGGTGGCTGGAGTTGCGGGCATTGAGCGAGTGTTGCTAAGGCTAGTATCGATGGACATGGGATGAGTACCTTGAGAACCATTCATGCCCTGTTGTTGCGGCCACTGGTAGTTTTCTCCTCCCATGCTTCCCATCACGCTGGAGGCACTCGTGGGAGGGGTGGGGAAGGTGTGCGCACGATCGAGGGAGGGCCGGCCGTGGGATGAGAGAGGAGGTTGTGGAAGGCCCATGGAGTGATGGTGCGTTTGTTGTTGTAGGGAGGGTAGTGGTGCCGGCGGTTGTGCGTTCCGCATTTGCGTCTGCTGCTCCTGCTTGCGGCGCTCTGCAGCCTGCATGACCTGCGTCGTCCGGTTCTGGTTGGTTGGGTGATAAAGAAGTGCACCAATGTTGTGCACAAACAAGGGGTACAGCAACTCGGTAATCTTCTCCTTGTTGGCGAAATCCAGAGCTCTCTCAAAAGGAATCCTGTTGCAGTGTTAGAACAGCTTCCAACCCGCGGGTTCGACATGATTTTGTGCGTACCAGACACCCTTCAGGTGCATAGGGCCGATTTTCACGACGTGCCGAACCTTCTCACTCTTCAAGATTCCATCCCGTCTACCCCGGGTCATGCCTGCAACATTGAGCAACTTCGTACCGTTGATCATGTGGTTGTCTGCGAAACTGTCAGTGTTACTGCGGCATAAACCATACAATGCAAGCACTTACCTTCTCTACGCGCTACACAGATCCCCCTAGCCTCAACCTGGAAGCATAAGCTACCCTCATCCTCCCATAGTGTTGCTGTCACCCTGGGTTTCATGCCCGGGGGTGCCACTTGACCAGTGGTATCAAAACCTGTGTACTGGTTGGGCATGCCGGGCTGTCCTGGGAGCGGAAGCACGTTTTGCGGCATGCCGCCAGACACTGGAGCCGCAGGTGGAGAAGCGAGCCCATTTGCGTATCCATATTGGGAATAATGAGGAGGCGCTGAGTACTGAGCCGGGCCAGGCTGCAACAGAGGAGGTTGTGCAGAGGGATAGTGTGCCATTGATGATGTGACTGGAGGTGGTGCAGAGCCGCCAGGCATGTGTGGTTGGGGCGGATAGTACATGCTCGGGTCTGGGTGCGCTGCCTGGTTCATCGCCGGGTATGCCTCGTAGCCGCCTCCGGCAGTGACGGGTCCTGGAATGGCAGGATACTCTGAAGACACTGGGGTTGGGGGCGTCTTGGCTCCGATTGACGGGGCTGCTGACGTATAAGAGGAATGAGATCCTGCGTGAGAGCTCGTCGACGAGCCTAACGAGCTGCCCGGGGGAGATCCCGTGCTGGTCGAGTATGCCTGTTGCGAGTGGACTGGAGGCAAGGAAGGCAGCCTCTCGGGCATGTACGATGGGCGCGGTGTGTTGTAGTAAGGAAAGTCGGCCTGACCCCGGGTCGGTACCTGGGAAATCGACGGTAGATCCAGCTTTTCGGTGTTTCTGTCGTTAAGCATGAAAACTACTGCGTGACCAAGAACGGTCAGGTACTACTGAGCCAGCTAGGCCACAAAATTGGTGAAGACGGCAGGAGGGAAGATGACCAGCTCCGGCGGGTGGTAGTGCAGAAGGACGCAAGGCCGCCAGAAAATGCAATTGGCCTGGAAGGACGTTCAGATCGTGAGTTGGCGTGGCAGCAGGACAGACGGGCGCGGATTCCCAAGCTGTGGCAGAGTTGTGTCGTAACGGATCGTGACGTGAACGAGAGTGCTCTAAAGAACTTCACAAACTTGCAGGTCCTCAGAAGCCACTAGAACACAGCAGAGATGGGATTGGCATCGATGAGGGGGAGATTGAGCCTCCTTCGCTTCCCAGGGCTCCGGTACAGAATAGGGATGCAGTCCTCGGATTGCCGAGCCCGTCGCAAGTTGGGGCGCCGACTATCCAATTAGACAACCCGCCGTGAAATAAGCCGTTGTCGAGGTCTCGGACTTCGCAAAGGCGAGGTAGAGAAAGCCTAGAACAAAGTCTGGTCTCTAGAAGAATTTCCAAGCGGCGGTTAGCTCCCAGCTTCTTGGTGCCAACGCGATGAGGGGGACAAGAGCAAGCGCAGCTCGAGAGGGCGGCGGTTGGAAAGTTGTTTGTCTGTGCATATGTGGGGGCGAAGACGTAGTTGGATCTCACCTTGGCTGGGCTGCTCGATTGTGTCTTCGCGCAAGCAATTGCGGAGGACAGCCAGCTCGTGAGGGTGAAAGTGACCAAGGGAATGATGAGGAGGTAGAGGAGGATGAGAAGAGATCTCGAGAAAAAAGTCTGGCGGTGGTGAGAAGAGAGCTTGAGGTTGATGGAGGATAGGATGTGATGGGGAAGGTCAAGGTAGATCAGAGAGAAAACAGAACTAGTGTAAACCTGGCCCGGACCACTACTCACTCTCCCGCTCGACCAGGGTGACCTCTGGTCAACGCTACCACGGGTGGTCTTAGATTAGAATTGGCAAGTCTAGCCCCAGCAAAAAAAGAGAGAAATCACCGGGGTGGTTGAATCCTCCACGGCGAGCCTTGTTGCGTGCTGGGGTGGGATAGGATGGGATGGGCTGGGCTGGGCTGGGGACAAAACGGCACAGTGAGCGCGGGAGAGAGAGGTCCAAGGCGGGCCCAAATATGTACGTACTGCGTACCCATGTACCGTACCGTGCCACGGTACTATGGTAGCGAGAGCAGCCCCAGGTGGCGGGCAGGTAGGCCGGGTCGGCCAGGCGAGGTGTCTGGGTGTTGGACTGGCCGCTGAGAGTGAGTGGGTGGAATGGTCGGTGGATGGATGGGCAAATGGGGTCAGGGTAGGAGGTGGGAGAGCGGGGGGATGGGCGGTGTTGATGGCACAAAGTGGCACCTGCTCCGAAGCTGCCCACTCCCTCCCTCATGTCAAGGACAGGGTTCACAGTTTGCATTTACCGGCGGGCAGAGGCCTTGGGTGGAGTTTGGTGTCATCAGGGCCTGTCAGTAGCAGCCTCTTTTGCCTCGCTGCCTCGCTCAGTCGCTCAACCTTCGGGCTCTCTCCACTGGGCCTGCAAGGATCAGAGGTGGGCGGGGAGTGGGTACGAAGACGACGTTGGGCCCCCTGGTCCAGGATTGAGCTGTGGCCCGGCTGGGGGGGTGTGCGAGTTGGAAAAAATAAATAAAAGAGAGACAGCTGCGGGTAGAAAGTACTTTGCTGCGGACGCCGTACATGGTACCATGCACCCTGCACGCAGTACATGGAGATGCAGGGTTGCTATGGGCGAGGGGTGTGAGGGTCCTGCGTTGGGACCATCATCCGTTCGCGATTCCAGTAATCTGTACTGCCTGCTGCGATCCGTACCTTATTGCTTGCATTGATTCAGTGTCTCCCATCTCAGCTGAGAATGGTCAGCAGTCAGCACGAGGCAGCGATGGATGGTCCTTATCCCAGCCGGCTCTGCTTGTGAAAGTGGCTTGTGTAGAGGTCAACAAACCGTCTCAGTTGGCCCGTTCCATACAGCCACCGCTTGCCGTAAGCTCGCGGAAACTCATGTGGCAACTCGGCAGGCCTCAGGCCTCTCTCAACTCGAGGGGACCAGGAGGAAGAAGAAGGGGGAGGCGTGACACTATAGCGTTGCACCGAGGAAGAGGGGTGAGCGACTTTTGGCCTGACTTTTTCTGCTGGCTGGACCTGCTGGATCAGTGGGCGGACAAGGATGTGCGTGGATATAAGCGTGTGGGGGGGGGGAGAGAGGGGAGGGCCTGTGCCCGGGATTTTGGGCTCGGCCACGACAACGTCCACGGACCCGGTAAAGTGCGAATATATTGCCACCGTTTACTGTGTCTATCCCTCCCTCACCCACCTTTGCGGGCTCCCTTTTGCTGCTGACCTTATTACTGTTGAACCGTCCGCACCTTTCTCTTTTGCCTTTGCCGGCATATGGATTTGGCAGCTTATCCTGGATGCCGCGCATCAGCTGCGGGAGACGTGGAGGCTTGATAATGAGCGAGCACACCTCGATGAAAGTGTCGTGTCCTGGGGATGATCATGGCAGTTGGACCATAGGACGGCTACCTTTCCTTGTCTAGTCTCGGTCGTCCGCTCCTAGTAAACTCTGCCATTCCCGATTCCGTGGTAAGAGAAGCGCTCCAGAAAAAGCCAATTGTCCCGGCTCTTTCATTAGAGTTATCTAGCCGCTCGCTGAAATAGCGCGCGTACCGGTCGTCTCCCACACGACTCCTTGTTACTGCGCGTGGTCGGCCGCGGTCTCTGTGGACTTTCCAAGCTTGGTATTTCCGTGGTCTCAAGCCCTGACAAATTGTTGCTCGTTGCCTAGAAGAAGAACAGGCCCATGCTATTGTGTAGTTGTCGGGTGTGCGAGCATCTCCTTATCTTGCCTTCTGACGGTTTGCTCTGAGCCGCACTGTCCACGTCGGGCCCAACGCAGAACGTGTCGGCTGTGTTGTCTCCCGCCCAAACGGCTGGCCTCGAGCCCTCTTGAGAGCAAAACCACCGCCAATCTGATCGGATCTGCGAACAGGGCGCTTCTCAACAAGAGGCGTCTGCTGCCCCACTGGCCGGTTCCGATAGGGAAAGACAAGACGGTTGTCGTCATTTTCCAGACGCTCTCCACCTCTCACGCCCGTCAAAGGCATCGTCATAGTCAGCCACCTTTCTGAAGGACTGGCTCGAAGTCACCTCAGCCGCGGCTCTGAATTGCAAACACAGTTTGGCGCGCATGTAGCTTCACTGTGCTGCGTCTTGGACCCGGGAGGGATCGACGTGGCATCCTGGCCAGCTTGTGCCTTTATCAGCGAATCACAAAATTCGAGCGGTCCGAGGCGAGGACAGTGATGGCCAGCCAAAAATACACAGTCTCTTCTGGGCAGTGGTCGCGTCCATTGGCTATTGGCCTGCGCATCGTTGCACAACCCCGTTCAATGTTGACATAGTAGCCTGTTGAGAGACTTAGCGGCGTGGGAAGGGTGCCTGTTAACTGAGGACAATACACTTGTTCTCGCGGGATCGGAAGGCTGAGGTCCGTCCAATCGAATCCCGTCGATGAAGCGCGAGCCATCTTTGAGGTCGAGTTGATCACGTACAGTAGCCCATGAATCAACCGCAGCCTTTAAGCTTCCTTCTTGAATCGTGCTGCTGTACTCGCAGGCGTTCTCGAGAAGCCGGAGAACGGTTGGCGTCGGAAACAACACGCCGGGCTTGGACAAAGCTCACAGGATACATTCACACAGCACACTACAGTTACAGTAGTCGTCCGTCGGTGTTTAGTGCAGGCCGAATGGGCAGGATGGGGCGCGCCTCTCTCCCCATCCATGCAGCGTCGCAATGCCATGCCGCACTCGCCTATCTCCCCTGCTTGGTGAGCACTGGCCAAAGCAGGGGCCGGGACCGGGGCCGCGACTGTTCTGATGAAGTCTGCATCTGCACGCCAGCCTCCCCCGGTTCCTTGGCCAGTTCAGTTGATCCTTGAGTGCAGTGGCTGGTTGCGCTGGTTCAGCCTTGCCAATTGTCGACAGCTGTTCGACAGCAACACAATGTCTCACGCGAGCTTCCACATTGACGCAGGAGGAGGAGCCGTGGGTATTCTATTTTAGGGGCCAAGGTAGTCTTGAGAGGATTGGGGGTTTTGCTCTGGTGTCCAATGATGAAAGGCCATCTCGGAGAAGAGCTGCTTCCCCTGTGCGGCACAGAACCAGTGGAGCGGCCAGATTTGTCTTCGAGGACCCCTGGTCGATGCGAGTGTCAGATGTGGTGGGATGGGGCCACCGGCTCTGGGCTCGCAGCCTGATCCCTCCTGTTGTGCGCGAACAAGAGATGCGCCTAAAGTCCTGAGTGCTATAGTGCTATAATACCACCGTGATTCTTTGTGGTGGTGTTGGACTCGTCCACCGGTAGTAGTTCTCATGTGCGTGCAGAGTGAGCGACTGAAATGCCATGATTGCGCCACCCACACCAACAGATCCTGAATTGTTTAGTGCGCCGTGTTGTCCTCGCCCTCTCAGAGGCGAGGCGCGAGAGACCCCGCCCCAACTGAATTTGTTTACCAATTGTAAGTACACTCTGACAGTACAGCAGGATGTACATGGTCCGGATAGCCCATGCTCGGGTGGGAGGGACTCGACCGCTGCAACGTGGAGCTCTCCGGCTCGGTGTCCCGGCTCCTCTCTTGGCTGTTGATGACGATGGTCAACAGGATCCACCACAGGGTGACGAGTGTCAAATGCATAGTACTTGTGCAATAAAAGCAATACTGTCCACTATCATGGGTACAGTGGGTACTGCATAGACGCGATATCCACAGACAGCTGCAAAGCTGCAAGAAGCCCTGGGCGCTTCTGCTGCGGGACGCACAGGCGTCCGTCCATATGCCAGATCCAATGGCGGACAGGCCCGCATGTGCTGCCGGCAGGTGGCTGTTGATGCGGAGGTTGCTCGCATCCATGCCGCAGAAAGGACCGTGCCTCTTTGATGGTGGCAACTCAGGAGATGGATTTGCTCTGCAAGACATCGGACGCAGCGCGCGCGGGCTTGGAACTCGGTGGGCAGGCCAAGCCAGACCGGACGAGACGAGACGCCGTGGAGAAGGACAGCCAATGGAACAAGAGAGCAGCCATACAGTACAGGACAGTACAGTACTGGCGACCCCAGGATCTTGCAGGGGAGGGGGTCCGAGACGAAAGGTCAGGGTCATGGATGAGGGCAGTCTGGTCCGTCCTGCAGTGGAGGATCCAGGATCCATGATTGCAGGGCAATGTTCTCCTCTGCTGCTGCTACTGCTGCCGCCGCTGTTGACTTAGTGTTGCAGTGCACCGCATTGCAGTGCTGCAGGTAGGCCGCCCTGCGCTAACTATTCTGTGCTGTGCAGGAGGCTGGTCCGTTGGAAGAACGTACCATCGGACAACATGTGAGATTTGTGCTTGGTAAGAGGCCCACAGGGACAGACGTCGACGTTGATCTGACATGGAATGGGAATAAGAATGGGAATGGGAATAAGAATGGGAATGGGAATTTTGTCTGTCTGTCTCCAGCAATTCGTCTGACCACTGCCTAGGTAGCACAGTAGGCAGGTGCCAGTTGGAGCATGAGCCGCAGCGGCAGGCTTTTCATCCTCACTCAACTCGAGGCAAGAGCAAAGGAAAAACAGCCCCACTGCAGAAACGGGCAGGCCAGTTGACAATTGACTGACCGACTTGCTGACTGAGTGTTCATGTACAATGTCAACACGGATCTGTGTCTAGACTAGGTACCTAGGTACGTCATCCAGTCATGACCGCTACTTCCTGCCACTGCCAGCACAACACACACCCACCCACACACACACACACACACACACACACACGCGGGACATCCCATACCTCGAAGCATCACGACGGGTTTCCAAGACTTCCAAGACGCCACCAAAACTCTGCTGAACTTTGCCGGCTTTCTAGACTTTGGTGGGTAGACTTTTATTGTGCCACCAATCCCGCACGAATCTTCACCCCGTCCGTGTCCTCGTCTTCGCCTTTGCCGTCGCCGTCGTCGTCGCACTTGGATCTGCCAACCCGTTCTGATGCAATGCACAGTTGATGCAGATGCAGACCCTGCGCAACGAAAGACACGCATGTCGTGTGAACGGTTCTTCTTCGTCTCAACCCAAGGTCCTCGATGGCTGAATGCTATACAATCCTCGGTCCTACAGTACTGGGAACCCACTCGTCGCCAGTGACTGACATGTCTGTGCGTGCAAAAGCGAGGCATTGCACACATGGACCTGGACTTGGGCTCCATACACGTGTAGTCTAGAATTCTCCGACCCGGGTGAAGATCTTGCTTGGTGACCTTGATCTTCCCAAACACATGCAAGGAGCTCCCGAAATACAGCTGCGATGGGCAACGCTGGTTTGCCTGTCGCTTACCAGGGGTGATGATCCGAACAGCCGAGTTCTTCGCAGAACGGTCCTCCGTTTGGCACACTGCAACGCAACATATCAGAGTTTATCTCATCGCACTGGCTTGCCCCTCAAGGCCTGCTCTGCTTCAGTCACCTGTCTGTGACTCATGACACCACCGTCTACCGCCATGTCTGGGTATATCACTACACTACGTCTCGTCGAATCGAACACGAGTCCCCGCAAGGGACGACGTCATTTGCGAGTTTGCTTCCGCTTCGCACAAGATTCTCTCGAGGCTTTGCGCCTCGGGGATTTTTCTCGCGTCGGCCCTTGTGCGTACTGCCCGCGCCAATGCCAAAATCTCCTAGCCTTGCGAAGCCTAGACAACGGTTCATCGTCCGTTCCATTCATCCAGAGTCAGGGCAACGTGGTTTAGCTTCGAGCCAAAGTCTCGGTCGAATCGGTCAACCACCAGGACAGATCCGTGGCATGCTTCATCCCGGTGCTTATTCGCCGTGACCTTCTTTACCGCCCCTCCCGTCCGGGGCAATCCTGATCGTCTTACGCACCAGCAGATCCTCGCGCTTACGGCTCCCGCAGCGCCAACTTAGTGGGGCATTTGAGTTCTCGCCCCCATCCCCACCCCCCCCCCCCCCAAGACGACGCGATTCAACGCTTTCACCAGCTCTCAATCACATTGTTACAACGGGCCAGGCGCTGTGGCCGCGCTCGTGTCAGGGACAACGGCTAGAGAAAACCGCGCATACTATGTACGACTTCTGCCATGTGCGGCTGCCCTCTGGTTGCGCAAAGACAGGCTACAACCGTTTCCTCCTCACAATTCTGCGTCAAGCTTATGTGGGGGGCCCGTCCTGGTCAAGCTACGCTGGTGGGCTTCAATGCAAGATTCCGAGCGCTTGCGCCCACAATCGAAATTCCACGATGCATGCTGGTACTAACAAATGTGCATCCTCTCCATCTGTGGCGTAGCGGCCCTGCAGGGCAGCCTGGGGGTATCCCATCTGCAGGTGCAGGTGCAGGTGCAGGTGCAGGTGCAGATGCAGATGCCAGGTGCGGAGGCACCTCGCCCAGCCAGACAAGCACATCTCACAGTCGGGAACGAATTCATGCATATTCTTGGCTGGTCACCATTGTAACAACCACATATATTGAAGCTGATTGAACTTGGACTCCAGATTACCACAAAAAAAAGGGCCCTTGCCAAAGGTTTGTCGACAGCACCTCGCGGTATAGTCGCAATCCTTTCTCTTGTGTCATTTCCCCTAGCAATCACCGATGAAGGGGCCTCCCTGCTTCTAGACCTTGTTCTTCCGCGAGCCAAGATCGGTACAAGCTCGACTGCAGGGGTGACTGTATCACCTCGAGCAGGCGACAAAGAGTTAGCACTCAGTCGATCCCCCTCGCGGTGGCTCCCAGACGACGGCCAAGGATTTGCAGTCGAGCAGTGCGCAGCCGTTGACAGGGATTACCTCTTATCCCGCCCCCTTCCACCAGACTTTCACGACATAATCCGATGTCCCTTTCCCGTAGGCAGCATTGCGGTCTTCGCGCGCTCGTATAACGCAAAACAGCATGTCAAAACGTCGTGGTTCAACGGCGGGACACGGCCTCGCCACAGAAAGGAAAGGAGAGAAAGAAAAGGAGGGGTGGTATAACACCCTGACAGCGTATTCCTTCGAAATGGTCCAGTCGGAGTCTTGGCCAATACAGACTGGCTGACTGACTGGTTGGCTGGCTCTACAAGTAATTTGTCACTTTGTGGATGTGTGCTCTGCCGCGACCACCCAATGAAGTGCTCCCGCGCAAGGCAAGCAGGGCCAACTCAGTACCGAAAGCTTCAGCCCTCTCTCAAATGCAGCTCGGATCTCGTGGTACCGGTATCGATTTAATTGTTACTCGGTCGCACTGCTACCTTTTCATCAGGCTGCCCTTCACCCTGTCAGCCTGTATCAAACGTCTCCTCGGCCGCGACGCAGAGTGGCCCGAGCCCCATGACAAGGTCCGCTGAAGTCGGGTGGGCTGGTGGGTCGGTGCGTTGGTGGGCTCGAGGGCTTGTGCGTCCTTTTTTCGCTTTTCCCAACACCCCTCCCCAGCCCAGTACGGGTTACTTCCCAGGCTCGTACCGGCGCCGGGGCTACTGACTGGCTCCTGGGTCTCAGGTTTTGGCGATCATCAAGTGGGGACGGATCTGTACTCTTCCCGCAGTACATTAGCGGGACACTGACATCGCGCACTTTATTCCAACACCATTGGCCAGCATCATTAGACAGGCAATATTGTTGTTGGTCAACCTCACGACAACCAGAATGTTTCACTCCACACCATTCGATGGATAATTGCTACCATTGGCGCAGCAGCGCGGCTGAGAAGACTGTGGTCAAGTCTGACTTTGAAGGCCACCCATACCAAATGGACCGATTTTGCTGGCGAGCCCCCGGCCCAACATTCCCTGCGAGACAAGAGTCTTTTTACCTGAGGAAGGTTTGTTGTCGAGACGCCCACGGTGATCATCCAACTACGGCATCAATCAGAAACAGTTGCTAGTCTCTGCAGCGCGTGCGGTGAAGTGATGGCCGCCACTCGTCTGTGTCTGGACCGTATGGTGCTATGCGAAGGTGTTGAGTGGCGGGCCAAGTTGACGAGTGCCGATACATAGCCCGTGCCATCAGTCGGTCACTTTTTTTTATCGGAGTGGTTGTTGGTATGCCCCAACCAGCGGAAACGCGCCCGTCCGTGACCCCGCAACACATGTGCGTGAGCTTGCTCGTCATGTGCTGACAGCAAGCCGTGGACTTTGAGCCTCACGCCTCACATGCATGACATCCGGGCAACTACATCAAGCATGACATCGAAGATCAACCACACAAAGAAATCCAGGAAAACTTCGCGACGTGGGGCGGTCTTGCTTCATTATCCGAGCCAACCCGCGTGCGATACCAAAGCGATTCAATCATCAGGATTACAAAGATGGCGAGAGTCATGTCCGTGTCGAGACCGTCGTCTTGTTCGCAGGACTTCGGCAGATCTGCCGCTGGTTGCCGTCAGACAAGGTTGCGGTAAGCTTTGCTCGAAAGCCATCATCAGATGATGGAGGGGTCACCGGTGTGTTCACACGGATGGCCGTGACAAAAGCGGTAGGGTTGAAGCCTGCGATGAGAATCGGAATGACTCGTGAGGCATTAACTCGGCTGTCATTCGTAGTTGAGCTGGGTGAACGATTTCACGCAGGCCAATCCTCGACCTGGCTTTCGCATTGGTTTCATAAGCAGGCACGATTACACAAGAGAACCGCTAAAAAGTCCAGGTATTGGATCTCAAGTCACGAGGAGGAGGCCGGTCCGAAACGCCAGTATCGATATTCCCAACGATATCTTAGAAGATTCATGGGATCGGCACCCCGAAAAGGCTGTCGTTCGGAATGTCCAAATAGAGCCCCCCAGCGATCTCATCACAATGCCACACCGAGCCTCAGGCTTCGGCACGATCCTCCTGTCTAGGACCCTGTTGTGCTGCAGGCCCTCCGCCCTCACAGGGGGCGGGGTACCTCGAATTCAGAGGAGAGCGGAGCAGAAGATCTCTCGTCCCGTGACCGGAGCACGGTTCGTTCCATTTCCTCGCATTCGAGCATCTTGAAAGAACACAGGCACCTCTCCGTGCGAATTCGCTCCCTCCGGTTGCGGTTCGAATCTGACGATGACGATGATTCTGGCGAAGGCACATTTGTTGCTGCTTGTGCCTGCGTCCAGTTGCGGGCCCGCGCAGGTACGGGATGCGACGGCACCTTTCCTTGACTGGCCCACCCCGACGGACATCCATTGAACCCTGCAGCCCTCTGAGTTCTCATCGTGAGATGGAATGGGCAGGGGTAAAGGGTGGGTGGTCTTCAACACTTGCATGCAAATGCACAGCGGCTATGTACGTCTGGAACTTGTCCAATCAGCAGCCCTTGACGGGGCGTGGGCTCCACGATGCCAAGCCTGGACGTTTCAGCTGCACCCCCTCATGGCCATTTCTTTTAGCCTTTTCAGGTTAGATCAAGCCGCCTTTGTAGCAGCTACATCCACGGCATGGGTCTCCCTCGATCCTTCTGCTACCCTACCTTCTGCTATGCGCGTTCTATAGGCATATGCCACCGCTTTGGGGCAGGCTTCTTCAGTTCGTCGGTGGCCGGCCAGATAGTCTTTCGCAATCAATATCACATCGCTACGGCTACACTCCACCACGCAGGATTGCGAGCGCAGGTCTCAACGCTGAGAGAACATTATCTCGTCAGCACGATGGGTGTTATGCAGCAGTCGAGCTCCGTATCGCACGGGCATTTTCAGCAAGATGAGTGCGGATCCAAGCTGACCTTGACAGACCCTGGAAGCTTCAGAGGATGTGGCCGTTCACCTCCCGTGTCTTGAAGGATTGCGGGCACTTATCACAAGAGATCATGTGGATGCCCTCTCTGAATCGGTTGTGTCGATCCCGCGGCACGGGTCCTCGACCTGAGATATCAGCTCAGTCTGCCAGGCACTCTCCTGGGCCCGAGATACGAGCCCTAAACATCACCGGACAATTCGAGAGCAAAAGTGACCAGACCCGCTAGCTGCCACCCGTTCAAATCACCTGGGTGACATCGCAAGTAGACGAGATGACGCTCAACTACTTGCCTCACGGTAGTCAATCGATGTCGCCACTCACAGACCTGGTATCGACAGGTTGACAGGCAGGACAGACTGGCATCAAAGACACTCCATCTCATGAATCTCGTTTGGGTTTGGCTTCATTCGGGAGCTTTGAGCTCACGCCAGCCTCCCGATGTCGTTGATTGCGGTCACGAGTAACGGCCACAAGTAATCCAATCAACGAGAACCACGTCTTCAAGCCCACACCTCAAGTTTTTCCACATTGGTACCCTGGCGCCTCCCGTACGGCCTCAGAGTTGGGGAAGTATCGATGAGGGGAACCCAAGACTTGGGAAGTACGGAGTACCTCTGAATACGTCGGACCAAAGCGGGCGGCCGAGAGATGACAGCAACGGCTGCATCGAACGATAGTTGTGTCGATGCCGACCTGCTTCACTTCTATCTCTACTTTTCCCATGTAAGCAAGACTTGTCAATGCGTGTCACTTGGCCCCAAGTTTGTGCCACGGCTGGAGAGTCCAGACCATCCCATGAAAAATATATTGTCGTGAGAGACACTGAACAATGCCCAAATTTGCTCCAGAGAAGGCTGCAAGACGGTCCGCTTTCCGCTTTTACATGGGGTCAGGTGCTGCGTGTCTCTTCTACCTGCCGACGTGCTGGAGGGTGGCATTCTGGAGCTAGAGAAATGTGGCTTCGGTTCTAGCTCTCACAGTGCATTTTTCATTATTTTCTTTTTCTTGAGGCCGGTGACGTGATCAAGACTTCAGACCGTCGAGGATTCCAGATTCGCGGGAGAGCACGACATGCTGTTGGCTGCAATGGCTTGGCGGAGACTTGACGAAGGGTCGTCGTTCAACACCTTACTATGCGCTGTGCCTCTAGAGGTGAGAGTCAAACTCCCGGGCGATTTGCATTTGCCGTGATATACAGAAAATTTAGTCTTTCGGATTTACTAACCTTCGCCTGCAGCTACTCAGACTATTCGTCTCATGTAGAAGAAGCTTCGGATCTCTCCTTGCATCACGAACTGCCTCTGCGCAAACACTACTGTGCAGCAACCACTGCAGAGGCTGGTTCGATGCAGCCCGGACTGACGACAAGGTACAATGGCACGCCGAAAAGATCCCCGTGAGTGGCTCACACGGAAGGCCAATCTTGCATGGCTGAAGCGTGCCGATATCATGAAAGGGTCCTTCGGCATGAGATCTAGAGCCTCGCGTCTGCCTCACATGTCAAGCCACCCGTTCTATCTGACAACTGAGGTCTTACTATGTACAATGTACACACACACACTCTCTCTCTCTCTCTCTCTCTCTCACACACACACACACACACACACGCTTTTCTCTCTCTCCCGCGTCCACCCCACAGTATCGACAGGGTTGGTCTCTTGATGGTTGCCACACCGTGGTCTCTGTTGCGGCGCCTCGCAGTGAGGTGATATCCAGATACCGAACCGGCTTAGCGCACATCTCACCGCTCTTCTTCAACACGGTCAGGGGCGGCTCTATCACACGCTCCCGAGGCCTGAAAAGAGCCGATAGGAACAACCAACTGAGAGCTGGGCTCCCAGCCAATGGAAACTCAGGAAAATGCACCTTTTTCCCTCTTCCTTTTTCTCTCCTCCCTGGCCGCCGCCAGCGTCTCGTTGGACGTCTGATCCTTGCCCCTGCTCCTTGCAGTGTCTGTCAGTCAAACAAGAAGGGGAAGCTCTGTCGCCCGGACGTCAATGAGGACCTCACGTGGAAATCAGTGGCTGGACCGCTTCAGAACCGCTGATCTCGGCGGCCCAGGCTCGCACTCCCATGGGCACTGTTGGAACCCCAACCCTGTTTCCAAGGTTCCCAATTCGAACAACCGGTGTGCTTCGGCTGTGACGTCGAGTCGATCCCTTGCCAGCCGCCATGCAGGGCTCTCGCGTCTTGCTTCCGCCTGGAGCACTGGAATGAGCCGAACAGGCGGTTGCAATACTGGCGATACAGTAGACCAAAGACGTCTCTGTTCACTCACTACTGACACCTCTCGGGCAACATACATTGATTCTTTTCTTGTCTGGCCTCACTCGACACGGCCACCTGACCAGGGTCGCGGCTAGGTTGGCAAGGTCCCGCTCGTGAAGGATCTCGGGTTTGAGACAATTGACGAAAAGTCGATGGGGGTGCACACCCTTTGTGCGACGGTCAGGGCCCCTCGTTATATTGGGACTTGCTTTTTCTCGCAACGGTCTACGCACGAAATACCCAGCCTCGAGACCCAGCCTCTCTCCGCAAGGAGTCTTCCGGACGTCCATCTCAACTTCGCCTCCCCTTTTCGGCAAGCTGGTCATCATCGGTCCCAATGGGATATCTGCCCGAGTCTGTACGGTAACGGTACCCCGTCCAATGTACGCACAGCATGTACCGCGTACTCGCATGCTGTGTGTGTGGACTAGCCATCTGCAGGGCCCATGGCCCAGGCCCCCCCCCCCCCCCCCCAAGAAAAAAAGATTCCTACCCCCCTCCCCGCCAGCCCGCCAGGCCCGCCTGCCTGCCTGCCTGCCTGCCAGGCCTGCCTGCTGCCCATCACGTCGCGGCGACGGGGGTGGCTGATCGCCAGAGCACACCAAACCAAATCTAATGCCTCTGCCCGCAAGCGTGGGCAGTCGGGATAGATGCAGTGCAGCGTCGTGGCAGCAGTAGCCCCCGTCCGGCGCGGCAGGGTTGTGCAGTGCGGGCGATCTGGCCTGCCCTTTGCCTGCCTTATTTCCCACATGCAAGACCAATACGGGGTGACATGTTGACACATTAGCCTGCAATACATGGGACTACAGGGCTACGACATGACCGGTGTCGAGTGTCACTCCAGCGGCCTGGACTCCCTGGGCATACAGCACACATGCCCACAGCCTCTGGCAGCGAAAGATGACTGCTGCTGCTGCTGCTGCCTGCCTGCCTGCCTGCTTAATTCTGGTTTGCACACACTCAGGCCTAAGTCATGCACACTTTTGCCTGACTGACTGACTGACTGACTGACTGACTGACACCAACTGCATGTTCCTGCTCCGGCCATGTATGTCCGATTCAAGACATCGATCTCGCGGTGCATCGCGTCGTGTTAGATGACAAGCACGAGGAACAAAAAGGTTGCGGAACAGCTGCGAGCGCGTGTCTGCTGCAGCTGCAACGAGGGCCTGCATGTTTGGGCGGGAGGGACGACACCAGCGTGTCTTCCCTTGGGAAGCATGCAGGTATCCTAACCCCGGCTGTCCTGCTGCGTAGCAGAAGGCGGGAAGGAATGTCTTTCGTCTTTGCTGTCTTTTATTATCCCGATGAAGCAAGGTCCCGTCTTTTCTCCATACAGCAGCACCCTCTCACTTCTGACGGAGTCGCGCCGCAATCGTGCAGGACATGCCAGAGAGCAAAAAACCGGGAAAGGGGGGGGGGTAGGTGGCCACCTGGCTGCACAAGCGAGGCCACCGGAACTGCACAGGACATTTGGCCGCCTGCACCTGCTGCAGCGTACAGGAGCGCTACTGTACTGGGCGGCTGGCTCAGCAGAGATGGAGTTGGGAAGGGGGGGGGGCTCCATATAATCCCTTCGCACCCCCCTCCCATTCGATCATCTGGCGATGGGGTCTTGTCTTGACTACATCCAATTCACCCAGGCCGGGAGACGAAAGAGAACAAAAGGAAAAAGGGCACTAGACAACTCAGCATGGAGGCGTGGTTCCAATCTTTTCTGTCCCGCCCGCCCAGCCCTCCAGGGGTTCCCTATATGGGTGGGCAAGAGACGCAATGATCCTCAGCGAGGTGGTATTTGCGGCACGACGTGCGTTGTCCCTCCACACCATTAAAACTGTGTGTGTGTGTGTGTGTGTGTGGTGGTGTTCTCTCTTTTTGGGCTGGCAATGCTATTCTAGGTCTCTCGAAAGGCGGCCTTCTCCCCCCTTTACCGTGATCATGATGATCACGCGAGGAGAAGAGGGGGTGGCTGGCTGGCCGGCAGCCTGGTCTGGACCACCACCCATCCAGTGGGCGAACAATAACATCAACAAGGCGCGATCGACTCAGGAATTACAACTGCATTCTCCGAGGATGGCGACCTTTAATCCTCTGCCACCAGCAGCAGCAGCAGCAGCAGCTCCTCCTCCTCCTCCTCGTTGCAACCCCGGTCCCACAAGGTGCTGACGAAACGGGCGTCCCCGACGCCGCGGCCTGGAGCTCCCTTGTGCTTATGCCGCTGCCGCCACCGCTGCTGGCTGCTGGCTGCTGCTGGCTGCTGCTGCTGCTGCTGCACCGTCCGTGTTGTGCTTGCCATCCTGCGGATGCAGGTATGATGCGCATAACGGGAAGGCAGGGTAGGAAAACGGAGCTGCTGTGCGCGCCGCGGCAGCAGTGGGCCGGGGGTGCGCTTTAAGATACACGGGTACAAAGACCACGACCCTTTGTGCTGCTGCGCCGATCCCTTTCCCCGGTCCTTGATTTTCGTTGTGTATTTGGCGGGACCTTTGGAGAGAAGGGTGTGGGAAGGGAAGGAGACGTTGGATTTTTGGGGAGAGGGACAGAGAGAGGGTGGTGGCACAATCTTTTTTTTCCCCCTGTGCGCTGTGCCTCTCTGCGACAGTAGCTTCTCATTTTTCTCTATCTGCTGTTGTGTGCTGTTGTGGTGCGCAACGCGCTATGCGATGCGATGCGATGCGACCGGCACCTCGTTGAGAGAGATGGAATGGGGAAAATGTCCCGGCTTTCTCTTCCTCCCCAGGCTGGCTGGTATGGCCTCAGATTGGGGGGGGGGGGAGATGCTCTCCGACTAATAACCTTCTCTTCTTTTATTACCTCGCAAGTGTCTTCGTCTCACAGGCTAAAAGGACCAGACAAAGGCAGCCCACTACAACGGGGCGATGCAACTGTAATTGAGTTCATGCAAAATGCGGCGCGTTCTCACGTTGGGTCGTTGTGGACTATTAGCCTCCTGCCACTCACTGCACTGCGCCGCGACTGCTACCGTTACCATGCATAGGCATCTCTCTATCTATCTCTCTCTCATCCCATTCCTCAACGCCCCCCCCCCCCATCCTACACCCAAGCCGACCGGCTATGCTGTGCGATCGCCGGGGCCCCCAAGGGCCACATACGCGCCGTAGTGGTGCATTTGCAGCAGCATCAGCATCAGCATCTTGTTGCTTGCTCTGCTGCTGTTGTGCCAGCGTCGGTCAGATTTGGACCTCGCAGATCACGCGTTGGCAAAAAGCCCGGTCAGCAACATACAGGCTGACAGGGTGGTGTTGAGAGGGGAGGGTGGGTTGGCCGGAAGCCTATCTCGATGATCTTGCATGGTTCCGCTCCGTGCTGTGGTCAGCGCTTCCCTCTTTCCTTTTTGTGGTTCGAGATTTGAATTTCCTCGCCGCTCACTACCACCCTGACCTTGTTTCGCGCTTGTTGACGAGTTGTGCCTTGTGATTATGTGCCGATTCTGGGGGCAAAAGACAGGTACATTCTCCGTGGAGCACACGGAGTAGATAGATACTCGCCCAGGAGGGGGGTTGGTGTAGAGAAACCATGCGACCTGTGTTCAGGTTTTGTGAGTTGTCCCGGGGGTGATCATATCTGTATCATGTAGACCAAGCAAGTATGGCTTCTTTTTTAAGAAAAGGCGCAAGCTCTCTCGTCATCTGTGAAAAGCGAAATACTTGCGGCTGCAACTTACAAAGAGATTATTGAAGCAGCCGGGTGTTTTACTTGTGAGTTTCCAGTTGGGGAGGGGCGCTTTGGTCCCCTGTGGGGTGTGGGCTCGCAAGTACGTGGTGTTTGTAGGATATAAAGCGGCATGCTGTAAGTGCCCACCCACGACAAGGGCTCGGGCGTGTTCGCCTGAAGGGGCGGTTTCCTTCATGCGAACAGCTGGGACGGCCCGTCGATTCGTCAATGCTCTCAATGCCCTCAATGCCTCAAACCCCGTGATGTAGTGCCCGAGCCTGTGGCATCACCATGACTTCACCTGTTCCAAGAAGGTAGAATACCGAGAGAGAGGAAGAGAGAGGAAGAAAGAAGAAGAAAAGAGACAGCGGTTGCCCCGGCTAAGGGTTTGATCCAAGGTTTCTCGCGTCCATAACCCGGCCTGCCATTGTTTCGAGTTAGTCTGCCATGCTGGATCAGCCCATGGGACATTCCCACACTCCCACACTCCCACCCACCACCACCTCACTCGGTGTGCGGCCGCCGGGAAGCTTGTTTCTTTCCCAGAATTCCATATTTCAGCAATGTTATTAGGGAGGGAGCCCAGAAGGAGACACAGAGAGATGGGGAGGGTTCTTCCCGGGCCAGACGTGTTTGATGGGCAGCGAGGGAAAACGCTTGTCCGGGGGTCGCCCTGATTTGGTGATTTCGAACCCGGCCCTCCCCCGCTAGCCCCGTCCCCCGTCCCCTACCTGCCCTCTCAGGCGTCTCCTTCCCTCCTCCCATCCCTCCCGGAGGGAGCCATTCTCGGAACGATCCTTTGCATGTGTGTGGTTTATGCCGAAAGGCTAATAACTCTTCTATCTATACTACCATGGTTCCGCCTCTTGGCTAGGGTAGGGGGTGTAAGGGAAGATAGGAAAGAGGAGGGGCAAGAGTGGCGCGCTCTCGACCGAGTGAGTGTTGGACACACAGGGCAGATGGACACACACACACACACAAGATAGGATGGTCAGACGGACAGGCACCGGGCTTGCCTGTTCGTTCCTCGGTCGGGCGAGACATTTCCGACATGAGCGGGTCAAAGGAATCTAGATGTCACTCTATCTATATATTACACGGCAGGAGGTTGGTAGGATAGGACGACCCAAAAAGAAAAAGGAAGGAAGGAAAAAAGATTAAAAGGATAAGCCCACTAGAGGTGGGGTGAGTCTTGTTCCAGCTTGCCAGCTCGGGGCCTGGGAGGGCATCCCATTTGCCAGGTTTCTTTCCCGGGGTGGGCAGGCCAGGCCAGGCAGGTCGCCACGGCGTTGAAACTTGATGATGTGACAGGCGACAGACAGACAGACAGACAGACAGACAGACAGACAGACAGACAGACAGACAGACAGACACAGACAGGCATGAGAGAAGAGAGGGGGGGGAAGGCCGTTTGCTTGACCCGACTTGTTGAACTGGACTGATGAGCTGAGCTGAGCTGAAGGCTGCGATGCGCTGCGCCTCCCGATTGCAGTCTGGCTGGGGGCTGGAAGGGGTGGAAGGGGGGGAAGGGGACCCTCCTCGCCCTGTCTGTCTGCACCACCTGCATGAACCACCGGGGTGCCGCACGGGAGACTGGGGCTGGGGCTTGGGGAGTGTTAGAGAGAGAGAGACAGAGAGAGAGAGAGAGAGAGAGAGAGACAACGAGAGAGGCGATCGAGGAGTATCCAGTTCCCTGGCAAAAGCACCTGATTGTAAACCACGGGAGGCAAAGGCAAAAGCATGGTTAATAACACAATGGATTATGCGTGAACATGGTGTCCAAGCCCGGCATCTCGGTCAGTCGGCCGTGGATTGGGGAGGGTTGGAGTCCTCCTTCTCTTCTCCTCCTGCTGCTCCTGCTGCTCCTGCTCCTCGTCCTCCTCCCCATCCTTCTCCTCGACATGTGTGCATGTGTGCGTGTGTGCGTGTGTGCGTGCCTGCTATGTACAGCAGTTTGGGCCGGATCAACAGCAGCAGCAGCAACAGGAGGAGCATGAGCAGCAGCATCAGTCGCGTGGAGGACAAGCAATTGCATCCTCTTCCCTGCCCTTGCCTTACACTGCCTTACAGATAAGACTACATTGCTTTACATTGCCTTGCCTTGCCTTGCCTACCCGTCTGCTGTGGATGACGGGAAGCAGTGGTATGTGTATGATGAGCAGGAGAAAAACGTGTTGGGCTGGGATGACGGGTGTTGGTCGCTCTGGCGCGCGCTCCTCCCACTTTCCTTTCCTTTCCTTTGCATCACTTGTCGGATCAGACAGCCTTGAATACCACGGCAAAGTACGTGCGCACACGCAGCAAGCAGCAAGCAGCAAGCAGCAGACAGCAGGCATACAATGCGCCCGAAACCTAAATTCTGCTGCCGCTGCATGCACATCCTGTCTTCTTTTTCTTTTGCCGTCCTGGTGGTTTTGGTTGCCCTCCCGCATTGCATGACGCCCCGCCGGGGTAAAGGGGGGCGGGAGATCAGTCTGGGCTTTATTCTTGTGCCTCGGGACGGGACGAGGGGTCGGCCTGCAACCAGAATCGTGGAACAGAAGAAAGCAACACACTGACCTTGGGGTGTGATCGGGTTCTCCTGGCCCTGACCTTGGGGGGGCTCTCTCTCTGGCCCTGGCTCTGGCTCTGGCTCTGGGGTCCATGTTTTGTGTGATGCCCCATTCTACAGTATCCGGGCTGGTGTGTTCTGGTCCTGTCTGGTCTGATGTGCGAGAAACCTTGGGAGCGGCACGGGCTGCGAGGCGACGCGAGAGGAGGGGCGGGAACAACTCTATAGACTAGACTACCTCGTCACACACCGCAGGCTGGTCTGGGCTGGGCGAGCAGCCTCCCAGCAACTCCCAGCAACTCCCAGCATGGTCCTTTTGATGGACCTGCAACTGCCGTCGTGCGCCCCCAGGGACAAACGTGGGATGGCTTGCAGAGCACAAGATGTATGATTGACAGTGCAGCATGCTGGACGACCGAACCTTGAGGGCGGGTGTAATCAGACGAGATGGATGCAGTTCGCAGATATGCTTCTCTAGGTAGTCCCAGGTTTCTGGGTTTTCAAATCCTGCTGCTTGCTGCTGCTTGCTGCTGCTTGCTGCTGCTGCTGCTACTGCCGCTGCAGCTGCCCTCCTTCTCGGCCAGCCATCAGACTCAGACTCGGATTCAGACTCAAGACCCAAGACCCAGAAAAAGCCTGCCTGCCTGCCTGCTTGCTTGCTGCTGGCTCAGAGACTGAGACACCTATGACGGACAGCGGGGTGCTGGGTTGCTGGGTTGCTGGGTTGCCGGGCTTGTCAAGGCCTGTAGACTACAGTACAGCCACCCCTCCAGCAACCGCCCCCCCCCCCCTCCAGCTCATGTCGATGTCAACTGTGCATATGCCCTGCGGGGCGTGTTTCGACGCTGTGATCATCGGCAGGCGATGCTACACAAGACGGAGGGCTTGAGCTTCTTTTCACGTCAAGGTCGGGGCCTGGCAAAGCGGAATGGGACCGAGTGGGAGGCGACAAAGTGCCGGGGATTGTTGTGTGTGAGATAGAGGGGTGTTCGTTTCAATTTCGGACGCCTTGCCGAGCGAGCCAGAACCCGACCGCAAGGACCGACACCACCAGGTCATGGGTGCTGACGATGCTATGGCCATTGTGAGTGGTAAAGAAAACAGCAGTGAGAGGAAAAGTGAAGCCCGAGACATGTGAGTTGTGACAGGAGTGAGAGACTGGGAGTGAATGTGAGAGTGAATGTAAGATTAGAATGAGTGAGATTTGTGCTCATGTGATTTCGCGAGGCGAGGCGGGAAGATGGCGTCCTTTTGACGGCGCCACTAGGACGCGCGGGAACAAGACCGCGTCCTGGCGTCACCCATAGCAAACAATAGAGACGGGCTTCGATCCCTTCACGACAATACTGGCCATTTCTTTGAATGCGATCGAGCCCCAGAAAACCAGCCATCTCCTTGTCTTCAATCAGCGATTCTGTCATGAGATGGGATCACCCGCGACCAGACCACCACGACCAGCGACGTGAACCAAGCACTGATCAATCAGCTTCTTGGAGGCAGCCGTCTTCTACTAGGAGCGGAGAGATATGCCGCCACCGACAAAACCAACTCTTCCCAAGGCTGCCGAGCCAAAGCATGGCCGGAACTTTGACCCGTGGAACTCGGTCGCACTCGGCCACCAGCGCGCAGAGACAAGAGGCCCCCAGGGCTGGCGAGAGAACCGCACATGGAAGCTGCAGAACCAGCTCACAGGCGGCAGCTCTGGGGGCGACCGGCTGTCTGACCGTGTGGGAGCCGGGTCGGAGGATTTCGATGAGCAGCGGCAGGTCCTCATCCCCAAGGAAGTCCGGGCGAGGGCCGCCAACAGCGTCATGGACATGCTGAGGAAGCCTGGGACAATGAGCCAGGGCAGCAGCCGGCCAGCGAGCAGGTCACCAGAGAAGCGGGCCCCTGAGGAAGGGGAGGAACGGGCAGAAGGCGGAGAAGAAGGAACAATCAAGGAGAGAGACGACCTAACAGCAGGCAAGATGGTGACCACGGCCTCCTCGCAACAGCAAAACGGCAGTGAAGGCGAGGCGGCGCCAAAGGCAGAGGGGCAGAGCAGCAGCAGCAAGATATTCGACGGCCTGGTCATCTACGTCAACGGGAGCACCCACCCGCTGATATCGGACCACAAGCTCAAGCACCTCCTCGCCCAGAACGGGGCGCGCATGTCGATTCACCTGGGCAGGAGGCAGGTCACCCACGTCATCCTGGGCAGGCCCTCGGGCCCCAACGGCGGCGCCGGCGGTGGGCTGGCGGGCGGGAAGCTGGAGAAGGAGATCCGAAGGGTCGGCGGCTGTGGCGTGAAATATGTTGGCGTGGAATGGTGAGTGTTGTGATACACACTTCGGAACAATTGCTCCCTCGGGTCTATACATCTCTCTTGGGGGAGGGGGGGAGGGGGGGTGTGGTCTCTCTTGCTCCCGTTCTACATTGGCACTGTCACTAACGGAAAATAGGGTAATCGAAAGCGTCAAGGCTGGCCGTCGTCTGCCCGAGGCCAGGTTCGCCAACCTGAAGGTCGCCTCCAGGGCACAGCCGAGTGTCTACGGCGCCTTCTCCAAGGCCGATTCTTCGTGACGGGTGGGGCGGACGGGGTTCCCGAGCCAGCAATATCACGGGAATTGTGGCCAGCGGCAGCCACCTCGGGTGGAGATGCCTTTGAGGGGGGGGGGGGGAGACAGATGAGAGAAGACGAAATGTTTGCTGCTGCGGGGCAGCATGTCCTCCCCAGCGTGATATTGTTCTTTTGCACGGGCCCTTGTGTTACCAACGACAGGAGCTGGTGGTGTCCTGTCTAGGGTAAGTCTAGTCCTCAAGGGCCCGTTGGCGCCAGGGCACAGCATGATGCATATATATATCTTGGTGTAGACGGGACGGAGGGCCGGCGCATCACACTCGCATCGTCGTGCACAGGGAAACAGTAGGACGGGGCATCAGTGGCGTTATTTTGGACACGGGCTCTTGCATGGAATGGATGGATGGAAGGAAGGAAGGACAGAGGCATGGAATGAATTTTAGTTACAGCACGGGTCATTTACTCCTGTGAGGTCGGTCTTGGTGGGAAAACTCCCAGGCGTAACGGTCCGGCCGACGGGTGCCGACTGCTTCTTGTTTTTACCACTTTGGCAGCGTCTACTAGATGATGGACTGGAGTCTAATACCCGAATGGAGGCAGATTGGCGAGGATGAAAGCATATCCTTTCCCAGAACTCCCCAAAGTAAACAGCTCGCTTATACGAAGCTATCACCACAGGTCTCGGCTCCGTCAGTGTATGCGCCTCCCGAGTGTAGAAAAGTCACAAACTTAGACACAGTATCCCTATACTGTCCCCAAATGTTGGGAGTGACACTGATCCCAAGTATGTACAGACGCACTTGACAACCGACCATCCCTTTGGGGCCAGACGCCGCTCTTCAAAGCCGGACGGGCTTCGTCTCAACTCCTCCCCTCCGCGCCCTCCAGCCATGATCTCCCGACTTGCCTCCCGGGTCGCACAAGTAGATTAACGGGTCTCACCTAGTCAACTCGCCCAACCCACATTCGCGCCTCCTCGTACGACCATGCCACTCCCTTCCCCCCGGTCCCCTCCCCCCCCCCTCTGCTGCAGTGAATCTGCGAACTTGTGCCAGCTGTGCCAGCCTCCTCATCCGGATGGTTTTCCTCTTGCATTTGCATACGTCCGCAAGGGGACAACTGTCATATGTTGTCTCATGCAGCCAGATCAGGAATCACCATATGCGTGCAGCATAACCCCACCACCGCGGAGGTGGTGGTCGAACCTTTCAGCAGCCAGATGGCCCCATTCCATTCTCCTACCGCCACCCTCACCACTGCTGGCCGGGCCTCGACCATCTGGGCTGACTGCATGGTTGCGTGGCTGGCTGGCTCTGGGCTGGCGGCAATGTTGTCCCACCGGGGCCACAGAAACAACAACGACAACAACAACATCATCAACATCAAGATAACTACACAAATAGGCAGAGGCAGTGGGTTCCAGCGGGCCGGCTTTGTTTCGAGTACAGCACCACCTCCCTACGCCCAGCTCTTGTGTGCGTCCCCAGTCTTGGGGTGACGGCCCCGCGCCTTTTTCCGTCGCACAGGGGGGAAGCACAGCTCGAAACCCGAACGGTGTGTAACGTGGCGAAAAGAGGGGAGGGAGAGTGAAATGGAAATGGTAAGACTGGGCGGTTTTCTCTCTTTCTTCCCATATCCGCTCACACCGACCGTAGCAGGTAGTTTAGCCTCTACTACCACTCCATGTCTGGCCGGAGAGAGAAGAGAAACTTTTCCTAGCACGAGCACAGAAGGTATGTACTACTGAGTAAAGGTTAGTGGGTAAGGGGCTGGGGCAAGACAGTAACACTTGTCCACACATATCCATCTAACCTGACCCCATCCAGTCAAGTCCCACAGCACCGCTCGGTGGTAGGAATTGGGGAGTTTGGAAGGGGGAGCCTAGCGTTGTGTTGTGTTCTTCTCAAAGGTCTGAGTTGATCGAGTCTAGCAGCGAGTCATCGGTACCTGTGCATGTACGCCTGCGGAATCCTCTTCTTCCCCCCCCCCCCTGTGCTCTTGCGACCTCAGACGGCTGCTACCACCGCACCAGACGCAAATACGAGGGTTTGGTGCTCCAGACCAGGTCGGAGTCGGCTGAAAGTCCTTGGTCCTTGTGCGTGTGTGCGTGTGTGCGTGTGCGTGTGAGGATATGTGTTGTGTGTCCTGGTGCGGGTCTTTCTTGGTTCATGTGTGTGTTTGGCCGCCTTGGATCATCAGAAATTCGTATTTTCTGCGTCATCCCTGCAGCTCGACTGATGGTCGGAAGCCATCGAGTGTCTTCTGTCTTGGGGATTTGGTCAGTCGGGCACATGGCGTGACGTAGTAGTGTTGTGTTGTTGTTGTTGTTTGTTTGCCCTGAGTGAAACAACGACTGCGTCTCAAGGGGAGGTCAACGATAATAGCCGTCACGAGGTAGGTGCTGGTGTTCGTGGCTTGTTTCTCGGATGTGAAAGTTCCCGACGAAGGGGGATGCAGTTTCTCGCTCTACGACTTGCAGGCCTGCGAGATCCGGCATGTTGTAGAGCCCAGATCCCCGCTCAGAAGCCAACCGGTTTCTATAGACCGGCTCCAGCGCCATCTCGCTTCGAAGCATATGCGTTGAGCTGGATCCAGAGGCTTGAGAGCCATGGTCCGGGTCAAGAGCGGAGCGCCTCCCATGAGGAGCACAACTTTTGTTGCCGTGCTATCATTGGGCCACCCTAGTTCATGTAGCCTGTCCGTTGCCCATAAAGACCGTAATTGGGCTGCAGCAGAGTAATATCAGCAAGGCAGAGTGGCTGATGGCCTCGGAACGCCTCACATTCACCATAGTGACAGCAACACACTGCATGAACGGGACTAGAAGAGTAGTGTGTGTGTTCGTATGCATGAACCACGATGGGAGGTATGATTCACCGCGAAAGATTCCTAAAACTATGCATGAGCTCAGAAAAACACAATAATTCCATAATAGTGACCTGACACCTAACAACGCCGTATTCCCTGCCGGACAAAGGTCATCAATGATCCTTCAGCCACTTCAGCATCTGCTCAAACGCTGTGCCCTGCGCGGTCTTGATCGTGGTATCTTCATAATCTCCAACAACAGCAAATCCTTCCAGGACAAGTCAGTAAATATGCCTCGTCTGTATCTCAGGAGACCGATGACTTACCATGGGGAACTCCGGGGTATACCTGGACCTCATGCTCAATATTGACTTTGGACATGTGGTCCTCTCCTGCCGTGCGCACATCATCCGGGAACAGAGGGTCATTCTCCACACAGACAAAGCTCAGAGGAGCCTTCAGGCCCTCAAAGTCGTCCCTTGAAACCAGCGTCGCATGCGCCAACGCTCCGGCTTTGATGTAAGGCCCGCTCGTCTGGGCGCCAGCCTCCTCGTCAGCAGGCTTTTGCGCGGCGCCAAACATACCCGCGCCGCCCTGGGCCTTCCTCTCGGCGCCGAGGAGCAGGACGTAGCGCCCTCCAAAGCAGTAGCCCACGGCGTAGATGCCGCCCCCGTTGCTGACGGCGTCGGCGAACTCGTCCTTGGCGCCGTCGATGACCCGGTGCAAGATGGGCAGCACCTTCTCCTCCGTGTGCCGTGCAAGCCACATGTCAATCATGAAGCTCTTGACGCCCTCGACAGCCTTGATCTTGAAGCTGTCGAGCAGCGAGCCGCCCCGGCTCGCCTCCTCCTCGTCGACGGTGGTCGAGTTGGGCGCGATGTCGCCCTCGAACAGGTCGGGCATGAGCACGACGTAGCCCTCGCTGGCGAACCTATCCGCCTGGATCTGGTTGTTTGTAGACTTGAGCCCCGTGCCGCCCGTCAGGAGGAGCAGCAGGCGCGCGGGCGCGTGGGGGTAGTCGGACGGTTTGGAGACGTAGACCTGCGGCGTGGAGGCTGCCGATTAGTACACGGGGGCTTGATGATTGGCGCGTTCCTGGGGGAGGGGGCGCAAAGGGTTTGGGCGACTCACGTCGATGTCGTTGAGCTTCCTGACCTCTCCTGTTGGGCCAGGGCCGCTTGCTGGTGGTAGCATCCGACGTTAGCTTTCGCAGTTGGCCTGGCTCTTCGGCACGAAGGATGACGAACGAGTGGGCCTGTCTGTCACGCAATCATCGCACATCTTCGGCTGGGGCGTCGATTCCTCAGCGGGAGCAGTGGGGCCAGCACTGGGAGCAGCAGCAGCAGCCGGTGTCTCGACGGGACTATCTTTCTGGGCATCTTCCTGAGCATCGCTCTCAGGGGCCTTGGTGGCTAGCTCTGGATCTGTGCTGGTCATGGTCGCCGACGGTGCGTGTGTAAGTGATGGAATAGGGACTACAGGTTCCCTTCGGATGAGATGTCTTTGACTGATCGAGGGATTTCTGGCCAGATGTGAAGCTCGTAAGAAGGGAAAGGAAGCATGGTGAGACATCGACTTGGCGGCAGATACATTGTGACCCACGACACCCTACAACCCCTCGTATCTGCCAAGTACGTCACCCACACACGCAGCTCCAGGGTGTTACGGACTGGGGGGTCCACACCAGGTGGGAGAGCTCCTTAGGGTCTAACCCTCCCCAAGACAACCTTTCCTGTGAACACATGCATTTGTGATAGGAATAGCCAGAACATGCATTAGATAATCCTTCATTATTCCCATGCCCCTCGATTATGATACTAGACAATTGTCTCAAAATACTGAGACATCATGGAGCTGTAGTTAATCCTGTGTAGCACATGTTTAGTTTTAACGTTTGATAATATGCAGCGAGCAAGCTGAACTACATACAGCCTTGCCACATGTGAGCCATCACAAATCTTCAGGCAGTTTCAGCTGATATTTTTACACATATCATGACATATCATGGCTCAAATATTGCAGGTGGTGCAAGATAGATTGGTATTCTTGAGATCTAGAGATCGTACCGGTACAGCCCAGATGTCCTGCAGTGAGTGTACCACAATGATAGACCTCGTCCACGGCTGGGATTTCATACTGATGATTTTGGGTTGTGTCCTGAGTAAGGTATCTATCAATCTACATGTGTGCATATTTATAGAACAGGGTTGAATCTTGGCATGTAAGGCTCCATCTGAGTGGTATTTCACGAGACAACCTCTTGTGGAATAATACCAAATTGTACTCGTGTAAATTGTAGGATGATTTATGAAAGTTATTTGACAAACCCCTGTGCCTGTTACCGGTAGAGCAAGTCTCTTAATTTCATGAACCATTTCTAAATCATTGACAACCACATTTTCCCGAGGTTCTCGAAGATTTCCATGTCCATATTGCCAGAATCAAATTGCAATTCGGAAGCACCTGCGCAGCAATAACTGGAATATGAACGAGTTCCCAGACTGGCAGCGAGTGAAGCAAGTCCATTCCCAACTGAGCGCTTTCAGGCACGGCGGTGGTCTCAAAAGTGACATTTCGAATTCTGGATTGTCCAGAGCATTATGTCCCTGTAGAATGAAATGTTTTCTTTCCTGTTCACTGAAATTGATGAGCATGATGGGGTCATCCTTGTGTTTAGGAACGTACTCATGTGTGGGTACCCCTCAGCCTGTCAGAGCCGTTATGTAAGCGGCCAGGCCCCTGCCTAATTAACTGGCGCGGGGCGGGTACAGGAAAGTCGCGTCAGACGCGTCTCAAATGGAAAGTGCTAAACAACCAGAGGCACTCGCCACTTCATCACAACTTTGGAACTTCGGATTTCTCGTGTTCTGAACTCCAACTTGTCATACTCGCCTCTCGAACCGACCGACAAAATGGGTGACGCTGCCAACCAGATCACCAGAGGCGCTTTGAAGTATGCTTCATGCTGTTCCCCCGCGGTCGCGCTGCCCCTCGTTTACTGACAGGAATCTCCCCCCAGCGCCATCTTCAACGACCCCGGAAGGGCGGCTACACAATTCCCAGTCCCCGTCCTGCAGTGCCTCCAGATCAAACCACTGGCAGCACAACAACCCGGTGGCGGTGAGAGGTACCGTATCGTCCTGAGCGACATCGAGAACTACGTCCAGTGCATGCTCGCCACCCAGGCAAATCACGTCGTCCACGATGGCAAGCTTGTCAAGAACTGCATCATGCGCGTCAAGTCCTTCCAGTCCAACTCGGTCAAGGGAAAGAAGTATGCCGACCATCATATGACACGCAAGCCATGCATGCGCTGACCTTCCGAACTAGCATTCTGATCGTCCTCGACGTTGATGTCATCGAGTCCCTCGGCACACCAGAGAAACTCGGCGAGCCCGTCCCCTTCGAAGCCAAGCCGGCCGACGGGGCAGCCAACACGACTATCGGGGGCACCGGATTCTACGGAACCAAGCAAGAAGAGCCAAAGCCAGCAGTCAAGAAGGAGAACCTGCCGTCGCGCGTGGGAGGCTCATCTCAACTCGGAAACAACGTCATATACCCCATCGAGGCACTGTCGCCCTATGCCAACAAGTGGACCATCAAGGCTCGAGTGAGTGCCAAGTCGGACATCAAGACATGGCACAAGGCCAGCGGCGAGGGCAAGCTCTTCAGCGTCAATCTCCTCGACGAGAGCGGCGAGATCAAGGCAACCGGTTTCAACGAGCAATGCGACCAGTTTTTCGACCTTTTGCAAGATGGCGA
Source organism: Diaporthe ilicicola (assembly GCA_023242295.1). Classification (NCBI taxonomy): domain Eukaryota; kingdom Fungi; phylum Ascomycota; class Sordariomycetes; order Diaporthales; family Diaporthaceae; genus Diaporthe; species Diaporthe ilicicola. The sequence continues at coordinate 72,191 of JALPVH010000053.1, read as the reverse complement.
AGTTTATTACATATCGAACCCCTGTCGCGTACAACTCGCCAAGAAGCAGTTCTCGAACCTCCCCAACGACTACGAGCTGACCTTTGAGCGTAACACCGTCATCGAGAAAGCGGAAGATCAGAGCAACGTCCCGCAGGTTCGCTTCAACTTCTGCGGGATCGAGGACCTGAACAAGACCGAAAAAGACACAACCGTCGACGTGGTTGGCATCTTGAAAGAGGTCGAGGAGGTTGCCACGATCGTCTCCAAGACCACTCAGAAGCCTTACGAGAAGCGGGAACTCACGATCGTCGACGACAGTGGATATTCCGTCCGCGTGACCATCTGGGGCAAGACAGCCAACAGCTTTGACGCCCCTCTAGAGTCCGTCGTTGCATTCAAGGGTGTGCGCGTGTCTGACTTTGGCGGACGCTCATTGTCGCTTCTCTCATCTGGTACCATGGCTATCAATCCTGATATCGCAGAGGCACACCGGCTCAAGGGCTGGTACGACGCTTCCGGCCGGACCGACAACTTTGCGACGCACAACAACATGGCCTCTATGGGCAACGCCACAGGCCGCAAGGACGACACCAAGAACATTCTCCAAGTGAAGGATTCCCAGCTTGGTATGGACGATGTTGCCTACTTCACGGTGAAAGCCACAATTGTGTACATCAAGCAGGACAACTTCTGCTACCCAGCCTGCCGCTCTGAGGGCTGCAACAAGAAGGTGATTCAGGAAGACGACGGGTGGCGGTGCGAGAAGTGCAGCATCACACACGAGAAGCCCGAGTACCGCTATATCATGTCCGTCAACGTGAATGACCACACAGGACAGCTGTGGTTGAGCTGCTTCGACGACACGGGCCGGACCATCATGGGCGGAAAGAACGCCGACGAGCTTATGGAGCTCAGGGAAAATGATGGTGAGCGGCTGGCGCAGGTCTTCGACGAGGCCAACTGCTCCAAGTTCAGCTTCAGGTGTAGGGCGAAGATGGATACCTTTGGTGATACGCAGCGGTAAGTACTTCCCTCCTCTTTGTCGGTGTTTGTGCTTCGAGAAGAGTGTCTTGCAATATGAGGCATTGATTGACTGACGCTGTTGAGAAGAATCCGATACCAGGTTATGAGCGCCGCGCCTCTGAACTACGTGACGGAGGCCAACAAGCTGGCTGAGCTGATCAAGCAGTATGAGCTGAATTGAGAGTGGGGTTGACTCTCGGTACATTGACAGCACTCGGGCAATTATGTGGTGAAAAGACTTGGAGGATAGTAATTGCTTTACCGAACTGAAGATGCTCTGATCGTTTCGCGGGGCTTGTCTTGGGGGACTTGGTGTTTCTGCTCACATCTGTACGGGAAAAGGGTGAATGGCAATAGATACTGACTAATACTGGCCTGTGTAGTATGGAGTTCATCTGGCCAAGCAAGGGGCAGAGACTGTAGCATCAAATGAGAAGTAAATTGAACAGTAGCATGACCGTTTGCTTCTCTGTCATGGGGGTGAGAGACACCTGGATGGGAGATGGCTCAGCCAAAGACATGTTACGGAGACCGAGAAACGAGACCAAATTCAGTAGTAATAAGTCACTAGAATCCCCAAGTTTGTAGCAAGACCAAGTTTGGTTTCCTAATAGTGTCTTTGCTTTTGTATTTATGGCTGTTGGACCCCGTCCATGTGGCTGGTCTTACTGCTTGGCTGTGTAATGTCTAGGTCCACAACGACGGCCACGACCGACTGAACGCCACTGTTTCGCCACCCAGCTGTCCAACAAAGCTGGGACTTTCTCCCTCACAGCTGACTGGACGCTTTCCACAATCAGCCGAGAGGATGGCCCCTTTGCACCCTGCTGCCACAATCGATCAATGCCATTCACTTCACCGCGGTTAGCTAGCTGACGTTGTTCTCTAACCGTGTCTAGTCCTCATTGTTATCTACAAGGCACCCTCCCTATAGGCCACCTCCTTCGGACACGCCAGTCATAAGGTCCTCGTCGTCGACCGTGGCATCAAAGGCCACGGACTTATTGTGGCCCAGCTCCTTCTCGCGCTGCGCCTCCCTGATGTGTTGTTTGACGTAATGCGGGTTGGTGCCCAGACGCGCGCTGGTCGCCTTGTAGATGGCCTCCAGGTCCTTCATCTTGGCGAAGATGGCGACGATCTCGCCCTGGAATTGCTTCTCGGACAGGTCGCTCGACTCGGACAGGTATTTCAGGTATGGTGGCTTGCCGGCGGGCTTCTCAATGACGCCCTTCAGCATGCCGGAACGGATCATGCCCTGTATCAGCGTCTCCACGTCCGTTTCGTTGGGCAAAAGTTCGCCTGTCTCGGCACTGCAGGTCTGTTGGCGGAGATCAGCAAGCGACACCTTGGCGTAGACCTTCCTCAGGTCTATGATCTGCCACTTCTGGTGCGCGGCCAGGACCTCCTGAATCAGGCCTGTATTTCGATCATTCGCCCAGACGCCCGAGTCGGCCTCGACCTCTGCTTTGAGGGTTGTAGCAGACACCGAGTCAAAATGGGACGCGATGGCCAGATAGGGTTTTGCTGTCGTCTCGAATGTCTTGCTCGCATTAGGAGCGGTGGTATTAGGAATGGTGGGGGTTCGGCCATTGACGAGAAGGCTGACAAGAACCCATTTGCTAAAAGCCTCCGTCATGATCTTGCTGACTCCGCCGTCGCGTGTAGGATGTGTGATGACTCGCTCGAAGGCCGCACGCGCCTTTACCCACTGCCGCTGCGAGCAGTACAGCAGACCGCAGGTGAGGTCGTACTGTAGTACTTGGTCAACCGTAACCGCAGTAGTCAGGCCCGTCTCCACCATGATGTAGCCTGTCGGAGGAAGACTCAGAGCGCAGAGTGGCTTCTCAATTTGTGCATTCGTGGAACGGTTGCCAGAGACGTGGTCTCTAGACATGCCGGGAAAGTAGACGATCTGTTTGTCGGTAACTTGGAAGGCTGGCTCAGCAACATTGTTGTCGTATGCTAATCGGACGAGGGAGAGGTGATGGGAAGTCAGCATCGCCCCGCTGGGATCGAGTCGGAGGATGACGTTCGCTAGAACTTCGACTGCGATGTTGTGCTGCAGAGAAGTAGTGTTAGAGGGGAGCTGAGCTGTAGTGAACAGGCAGGACCGCTTACTGGCAGGAGTGTGCCTGATGCCACCTTGTCCAGCCATGTTGTGAGGTGATTTCCCACGTATCGGATCTGTCTGGCATCGAAGGTCAAGAGAAACGTCACAAGGGCCTCCAATCTCTGCTCTGACGAGAATGATGTGGTTTCGGAGAGGGTATTGAAAACGGCGAGGTAGGATATGCTGTTGACGGCTGGATCGAGGAGCTACAGAAGCGGGGGTCAGTCTGAGATGATTCGAGATTGACAAGATGGTCGCCGGCGCACCTTCAAAATGTTGATGCCTTGTGATGCGATGGTGGCAGTCTCCTTGCTGAAGAGCCGGTCTATTTGTTGCAGATGGAAGTTGACGGCATTGTCGTAGTCCTCATCCGTCGCGAACGGCTGGGCTGGAGGGAATGCCAAGAGGACAGACACAGCATTGTCCATGATGAGATGAGGGTGCGGATGCGGGTGTGTGGTGGGTTTCTGAGAGGGAGGGCGACGAGGGGCAGTAGGAGGACGGCGACAGCTATGGTGGAGAGCCTGTCGTGTCGCGGTTGTGATCGATTGATGACGATGCTGGTAGCTTAATTACCTGCCCCAGGGAGGTGTCAGCACCGCCGCAGCGGACAAGTCAAGATTGGCGAGAAGACTGCAGGCTCTCGAGAAGCATGATGTAGTCTGTGTCTGTTGACAGCGTAAGGAATGTCCAGCATGGGACTTGGAAAAGAGAGGCTGCTCTATCTGTAGATAGTGTAGGAGGAGAGTCCCCACGCACCACATAGGCAGCCAAGGTGCAGGGTGGGCAGTACGTACCGACGTATCGACTTTGGTGGAGGCGATGTACAGAGTGGTCAGGCTAGTGTACGTTTCCAAGTACCTAGGTTGTAGCCTAGTGCATTCAGATAGTCCACGTAGTCTACTCCAGGGACCCCGCCAAGGTTATGGCCCAAGCTTCTTTCGATCCTGCAGGGGTCTCCATCTCAGCACCCTGGCCTCGCCCTACCACCCGCGTTTGCGCCAGCAAAGTGATGTGTGCGCGGGAGAGAACTCACTTCTTGAATCGGCCCCAGATATTCTTTCTCATCCGGCTTGCAGGGGTGTTGTTAATTGAGGGTCAACTTTTCTCTCTCCTGCTCACATTCGTTTTGAGTTTTGACAATTCAGGTCACTTCACGAGCTCGAGCTCGCCCTGCCATAGATAGTTTGATACAGCGTAAGATGCCCCCATTGACTCTGGGAAGGGCAGATGAGGAGACTGGAATTCATTTCATTTCATTCAACTTGGTACATGCCAGTCAGGATCGGCTCTTTGCTGACCACAAAATCCATAGAAATCCTCCATCATGCCTCTCCCTGACAGATTCGAGCTGCCAGCAGCAGCAGACTTCCACGTCCACGTCCGAGATGGCCCCATGTCTGCTGCTGTCGTGCCCACGATACGGCAAGGCGGCGTCAGGTAGGCATTCCCTGCCTCCAACCTAGGCCCGTGAAGGACGCTCATCGGCTTACACAAAATTCCTACCTGTAGCGTGGCATACGTGATGCCCAACCTCGTCCCTCCGGTCACCACTGTTGAGATGGCTCTGCAGTACAAAGAACGTCTGCTGAAAGTGGACCCTACCGTCACCTACCTCATGACCCTGTACCTCCATCCCTCCATCACGCCCGAGGTTGTCCGAGAGGCCAAGAAGGCCGGAATCGCAGGCATCAAGAGCTATCCAGCGGGCCTTACCACGAACTCGGAATCCGGCGTGACGGATTATCAGCAGTTCTACCCCGTATTCGCCGCCATGGAGGACGAGGGTCTCATTCTGGTGAGCTTCTTTGGGTTTCCAACGCGGCAAGCGCCTCTCTGGCGATCAGGAGACAATGGGGAAATGGGTGACTCCATGTGGCCACTACAGCCCTCCCATATCCTGTCCCTTTTGCAGTCGATGATGAGACCGTTGCATTTGGACAAGGAGTCATGCACCCTTCACTGGGAGACAATGACGCAGTTCAGATTTAGACTACAACGGTCTGAGACGGCGCAAGTGTTTGATATTATTCCCTGAGATTTATTCGAGTGAGAGGGGTTCCATGCTCTCATGATATTGGCAGTCTTGGACAATGCTCTTCTTACCCAGTAACCAACCCATCAAGTACAGCCACTGACCCCGGCAATGCCTAGAACATCCACGGCGAGTGCGCAAGCGACCACAAGAAGAACATCACCATTATGAATGCCGAGTCGAGTTTCCTGCCGACCCTGAAGGAGATACACACAAAGTTCCCGAAGCTGAAAATCGTCTTGGAGCATTGCACCACTGCGGATGCCGTAAAGGCTGTTGAGGCGTGCGGTGACACCGTGGTCGGGACCATCACAGCGCACCACCTGTGAGCAGGATCCCATTGTTTCGGTGCTGCTATGATGCGGTGCATCATTCGCTGACGCTCCTGAATTGCAGGTTCCTGATCGTTGATGACTGGGCAGGCGATGTGGTAAGTCACACACGACTTGTGGCACTGTCACACTGCCCTTGTGATTTAGGACTCTCTTGCTGACGCGTTGTGACCAACAGTTCCATTATTGCAAGCCAGTCGCAAAGGTAAGCCTGTCCATATGGATTCCGCGCCGTGCAGCTGCGTTTCATTGTCTGACGAGCACCCCCCCAGATGCCAAACGACCGTCTCGCTCTACTCCGTGCGGCCGTCACCAGCAAAGGCAAATTCTTCCTCGGAACCGACTCGGCGCCTCACGATATCAGCGCAAAGAAAGGCAAGGGCAACACCGCGGCCGGTGTGTTCACGCAGCCCTACGCCGTCCCGTACGTCCTGACGGCCCTGGAGGAGGCCGTCGCCAGGGGAGACATCGAGGAGGGGCAGGTCACGCAGGAGCTGCTGGAGGGCTTCCTGGGAGGGTTTGGGCGTAGCTTCTACGGGGTTGAGGCAGCCCAGGAGAAGATCGTGGTCGAGAAGAAGGACGAGGTCATTGTAGAAAGCATCAAGGGTGAGGGGATCGAGGTCGTGCCCTTCAGGAAGGGCAAGCCGACTTGGAGCGTGCGATGGGTCTGAGGCACGTTTTGTAGAGAACAAGCACTGTGGACAAATGGTTGATGGCGTGGTGCCGTTTGATCTATAGCTGGTGGATTTGATGGCGTTGAAACCAATTCACTATAGACAGGCCTGAAAATATCACCGAATTTAAAAGACCAAACACCGCACGCCGGGAAACTTCTGTGTGATGATAGACCGGATGTTTTGATGATGCCGTCGCCGCCGTCGACTCCATTGCTGGAGGACATCGCTTTTCTTTTCTATATTACACGGAAACTCCGTTGCCTGGTGCGGCAGCCAAGTGCGGGAAAACGACGAGGCTCTGTTTGTCTCGAGCCAACCCCGAAAATGCAACGCAAACGATCTCCTTCGTCTCCATCCCCGACTTCCCCATTCACCGACTCGTCTCGGCCATGAAAACTCTCGATCCCCTCAATTCGACCCCACGTACCAACCCAACGAGAGCAGCTAAGAGTGAACAACAACGCAAAGAAAGAAAATAAAAAGAAAGAATCAATCAATCAACGTAGGCGGCCGGTCCGTCATCATCATCAGCATCTTCGAGTTCATCAGTCAAGTCCATCAGTTGAAACCCAGTCAGAACAGCCCCAAAGCCTCCGGGAAGGCAGACAAAGAGCACCAAAGTCCCCAAGAATTCGCTCTGCACCCCGCTCTTTCCTTTCTTTTTCGAGACCTAGAAGCTTCGTTCGGACTGCAAAGGCCACATGAGGAGCTGATCGAAGTCTTCTTGGGGGAAAGCGAGACGGGGCTGTTGCAAACGGGATTGTTGCAAACGGGGTTGTTGCAAACGGCGCGAAAAAAAAAAAGGTCGAGGGTCGGACTTCTAAAGGCTCCTCAAAGCGGGGCACCGCGCTGCTCGCCGTCGGCGGCGGTGTTATCGCCGCTGCTGCTCTCGTCGCGGTGGGCTTGGGCCTGCGCCGCGTGGTCGCCGAGCGCCGCGAAGGGGTTGCTGGGGTCGAACACGGATCGCGAGAAGGGGGCGCCGCCGCCGCCCTCGTTCCTGGACGAGGTGGTCATGGCGCGGGTGCTGCGGGTGGTCGGCGCGGTGCCCGGCCAGGCGCTGGTGCTGCTTCCTCCTCCGGCCCTGGAGGGGGGCGCGATGGGGCCGTAGGTGGCTGGCTGGAAAGAGGCTGCGGTGGACGAGTCAGCGGCTTCATTCCAGCGAAGCAAGTTTCTTTTTCGCGAAGGGTAGGCAGACGAGGCCAGTGTTGGTTTTCTGAGGCAGGAGGGACCTGGGAAAGAACTTGGTTACTTACCAAACGTGCGAGGTTGGCGCGCGCTGCCACGACCGCTGCCGCCGAAGCCGGCACTACCACCGCGACCGACGCTGGTGCTGCTGCTTCGGCCTCCAGTGGCGGGAGGGGGAGAGGCAAGAGCTCCTTGAAAACCGCCCTCACCTCCGAGAGGCGCACCAGCACGCCAGTTCGAAGACACCACAGCGTTGCTAAAGCCGCTTCCAAGACTACCAGCAGAGAGCGAGGCGGGAAAGCCCTCGCGACCGGCACCGATGCTAACTGGGCGGTCGTCAATTGCAAGGGGACGTTGCTGGTCGGCCACCTGCTTCTTCCACCACGCCGGGTAGCCATGGAAAAGTCCGAGCTTCTCCTGTGTCTCACGGTCATGAGGCATCTCATGCTTATATTTACAGCCTTGCTGTGTAAAGGCGCAGGTGCCGTCATGAATCCACTTATCACAGTACACTTTCTCACGTCTGGTACTGCCGCCTCCGCCACTACCGTGGTGATGATGAGTGAGAGCGCGAGAAGAGGTACCGTCGAAACCCCGGGTCGAAAGAACGAGGGCGCTGCTGCTGGTTCCGGGCGAAGAGTTGACGATCGAGTCGATGCGAGACTGTTGTTTGGGTTCGTCATGTATCAGCTTTCTGAGCGGTCATTGTGTTCGAGGTCCGCCTCATGGGTTGGGAGAGGGCGATCCCAGGGACATGTATTGGTAGTGACGAGAGTGGCTTGCTTGCTGCTTGCTTACCTGGATGGGATCATTCGAGCCTCCGTTGGGGCTGGAAGGTGGCTGTGAACGCAACCTTGGATTAGTTCAAGCTTTTCCAATGCCCACTGTTCAGAAACATCATGCAATTACAAGCGAGCGAGCAAGAAAGCAAAGCCATGACTCTCCAAATACATGTCCAAGGTCCTCATCCACAATCCAGACCCAAGTCACAATAAAACATAGTCGGAACGGAATAACTTACGGTCACCACGCGCTGAGGCTCCAGCTGGATGTTAGCGAGCTGGCCGTCAGGACCTGGCTGGCGAGGGACGGGCAGGACAATCATGCCCTCGTCGGTGTTGACACGTCGGGGGATGTCCTGAAGATCGACGGGGAGCATGTCGACGGGGACGAGGCGAGTGAACTGACCGCCACCACGGTCATAACAGTAGCACATCGCCTTTTCCATGTCGCCGTCGGCGATCATTTTGCCCGTCTGTGGGTGCATGTTCGCGTTGTTTTCGGCAATAGGGACGCTCTCGAAGTGGTGATGGTCAGGGTGCAAAGTGGAAGCGGGCCTGCTGCCACTGAGGCCAGCGACCGAAACGAAGCTGAAGTCGGCGGGCGAGATAGGCGAGCACACAAGATTGGAACCGCTCACGGTCGCAAAGTTGTTGGTGTTGTTGCAGGAAGCAGACGAGATGCCTGCAGACGAGGTGGTCGGCGATGGCGTGATCAGGCTGTCCAGGCTCGCTGTCGAAGTACGCCAGTTGGTCGTGGAAAGGTCACGATGGATCGTGGACGGAGGGGCAAAGACAGACGAGGGATGAGGAGGAGCGAATGGTGCAAAACTTCGTCCGAAAGCCGTAATCTGAGGATGGTGACCAACGTTGCTGCTGCTGCCAGCTGTGGCTCCAGAAGAAGTGTGACTAGCTCGAGGGTTTTCAACAGAAAGTTTGCTCCACCGCTCATTGACAGACTGAAACGGATTGGGGTTCATTTTAAAGGGCGAGAGCAACTCGGCAGCTTGACTGGAGCGCGGTCTGAATATATCTGGGCCAGGCGAGGGAAGCTCGACAAATTTATCGGATCGCGAACTCAACGAATTCGGGCCTGGCGAGGAGTGCTCGACGACTAGGTGCTCGACGACTAGGTGCTCGACAAATTTATCAGACCGCGAACTGGAAGAGGGCGGGCGCGGCAAGTAGTTCTCGCCCACTTTGTCAGATTGCAAATCGAACAGAGGCGGGTGCGGCAAGTGATTCTCGCCCGCTTTGCCAGACCGCGAAGTGGACAGAGGCGGGCACGGCAAATAGCTCTCGCCTACTTTGTCAGATCGCGAAGTGAACAGAGGCGGGTGCAGTGAGTGGTTCTCGCCCACTATATCAGACCGCGAACTGGACAGAGGCTGGCCTGGCAAATGGTGCTCGACGACGGGATACTTGCCAACTTTTTCAGACCGCGAATTGAACAACTCCAGGACTGGTGAGGTGTGCTCGACGGCGGGGTGATTGACAATTCTATCAGACTGTGGACTAGACAGAGCCGTGCGTGGTAATAGGTGCTTGACAACTTGACCAGGTCGCGAAGTGAACAGATCTGGGCCTGTCGAAGTCGCCTCCAGGGGGTGGTGCGTCGATGAGGCTGGGGAGGTTTCACGGGTTGAGACCACAGAACAAGGCCCTGAAGAGCAGCTCACGTCGGAGGGAGTGTTCGGTGAAGGACGCAGGCCGAGAAGATTGCGACTAGGATGGGCTTCCATGGCGAGACCGAAGTGAGTTGATGGAACACTCCGGAAGATGGCAGGCTGATAAAGGGGTTTGGGGGTGCAAACGGAGGCAGGCCTTTGGCAGCACCTACTTTATACCCTGCAGCCCTCAACACTCCGAGTAGGGGAACACAACAAGGAGGACAAAGACGGCCTGGGTTCTCCTCTAAGACCCGTGCAAGAATATCAGGAACAGTTGGAACAAGAAGACTCCGGGCATTGCAAGAGATGCTCCTGATGGTGATGAGAGTTTGAGGTCCTTTTAATACCATCCTGCTAGGTTCACTTGTCCTGAGCAAACGGAGGACGTCAAATAAGGTTGTATGCATCCACGGATACCCGCAGCAAGTTGTTGTACTCCCTCACGTGATTGCTGTCCATCTCTGGGATTCAGTTAGCAGAAACAGTAGACAACAATTTGAAGCTGTCGTTCACAAGTCGGAAAAAAGGAAAACAATGCCAAATAGCTTCCAAAATTGTATTTGCCTAATCAGTCAAACATTCCAATCAAAGCATCTACCAGGCCTGGCCGATAGACAGCGGAACAAGGCCTGGCTTGATCAGAAAATTGGTCAGCAAGTCAAAAAAATGACTTTGACATGCGCAAAGCAGAGATGTCTCTCTGCAAGCTGCTGTGACTTGGCACATGAGCCATATGCCAGCCTAATCGCCACCTTCCTGCTCAGAACCCACATTGGATCCAGACTCCTCTTCTTCCGATTCAGACTCGGACTCCTCAGATGTCGATTTGTTGGATTCGGATGCATCTTCTACAGATTCCTGTGGCGCAACAAGTCGAGCTTGCTGCGGTTGTTGAGCTGGCTGTGGCGCAATATGTGAAGGCAGCATTTGTGGTTGTTGACTGGGATGGTTGGCTGGGCCAGCAACCTCTCCTGCTTGACCCTGTCGTTTCGCTTTCAGAAGATTCTGCAGAATCTCTCTGTTCTGATGAACTCTGGAAGGGTCGTCCCCAGACAACGCCTTGAGTTCGTCAAGCGCCAATCGCACTTGAATCTCTGTTTTCAGGTTGGGGCACGATCGGCCCTGTTGATGAAAAAGATGACAATTCTTACATTTGTCTCGAGGCAGCAACGAGCCTGAGCCTGCGCCATTGGAGCTCACAGCACTGGGACCTCTGGACTGAACTGGTTGCAGAGGTACTGGGAGTGTCAGACTCTCTCCAGAAATTGTAAGATATGAACAAGGTACATACCTAGGGGCTGGTATGTAGCCCCACTGTTGATGTTCTGCAAGTTAGCGTTCCCTGGCACCATCACGGGTGTTACTGCTCCGAAACCGGCGCCGTATTGCCAGAGCTGCCCGTGCTGAAGGCCGGCCCCGAAATTGGGGAAGGTGTACGGGACAGTGGCGTGAGGCTGCTGTGTCTGGAGGTATTGCTGCGCGGCGTTACGGTAGGGTCCGGGCTGTTGCGGTTGCTGGACAATTTGGCCTCGTCCTTGTCCCTGCCAAGCAGTTGCGGACTGAGGTCCTGTTCCACCGTATCCTGAGGGGACGAGTGGCGCTGCAACGATGAAGTCCCCATAAATGGCTTGTTCGGCTTGTCCTGCTGGATTTGCTCGTCCTGACTGCCCTCTTCCGGACTGTCCTCCGCGGCTGGGGCCTTGTCCTCGCCCTTGATTATGGTGGGTGACGTGGACTTGGCCTTTCGGCTGGATCGTGGGGTTGTTGCTTTCTTTGCGCTGCCCGACTTCGCCTCCCACGTGTTTCCTTGGGCGGCCGCGCGGCCGTTTCGCTGGGACTGGGTTTGGGCGCTTCGAGGTGTCTGAACCTTTCTGGGTGTCGCGGCTTTCTGGGGCGTCTGCGGCTTTCGAGGGGTTGACCGCTTCGGGTTCGTTGGGGAAGGCTGGGGAGTGTTCTTGTTAGATCGCTTCTTTGGGGTTTGCTTCTTTGGAGGAGGTTTTCGAGCGCTACCTTTCTTTGTCTGTCCATGTAAGTTTGTACCAGAATCAACATTACCGTCATCAGAATCGCTGTCTGAGGGATCACTGCTAATGAAGTCCTCATCGATCTCGGAGTTCAGCTTCGTATCAGCAGCACCTGCAGCTGGTTGGTCCTCCAGGCCATCGATATTCTCGCCAGTGTACTTGACAGCCTAGAGAGAATTAGTCAATGGTCCAACGAATGCTTCTTCTGCAGTCAGCTCACCTGGCGTCGTCTGCCACCACGGCCAAGCACCTCCTTGTTGAGTTCAGCCCTTCTTCTCGCCTCATCCTCTCGTTGTTTGAGGATCTCATCCCAAACACTCATGGGAACCTCGGGGTTTTCTTCCACCTGTAACTCGGTTGCCATCTCACCAGAATTATTTTGCCAGACACGAGCATACGAGAATTGAGGCTTTTTGCCTTCTCCCTCTTCCTCATCAGCTGATTGGGTCGTTTCAATCGTGGATCTGTCAAGCAGCTTGTCGATAGCGGCCGAGTCGTACTTGATTTGCTCCTTTTCGCCGTCGTTGAAAAGAGCTTCTGCACCGTGCTTCAAGATAGACTCGAGATCCTCTCCGGGGTCTGCGTTCTTGTCGGAATTAGCATCCATGCTCTCAACCAAGGCATGGTCCAGGGCCATTTTCTTGCGCCCAATTTGCATGATCTTCTCCTCGACACTGCCCTTCGTCATCAGCTGGAAGCAAAGGACTTTGTTCTTCTGACCGATGCGATGAGCTCGCGACAGTGCTTGCAGGTCTTGGTGTGGGTTGAAGTCGGGGTCGAGGATAATGACCGTATCTGCAGTAGCCAGGTTGATCCCTACTCCTCCGGCGCGTGTAGAGAGAAGGAAAGCGAAATACTCGGAGCCTGGCTCATTGAACGAGTCAATGCGCTTCTGTCTCTCGAGACTCGTAACACTTCCATCAAGACGGTGGTATTTGAAGCCTATGCCAGTGAGAAAATCCTCGATTATGTCAAGCATGCCAAGAAACTGGCTGAATATCAACACGCGGTGGCCATGCTCGCGGAGCTTTGGGAGCATCTGCTCTAAGAGCACAAACTTGGCAGAAGCCTCAACGAGGTTGCGGTGCATAGTCTCCTGATCCACATTCTTGTCTTCGACAGCTCCGCTGTAGAGGAATGGATGGCCGAGACACTTGCGCAGTTGCATAAGAATGTTGTTCAGACTGCTGCGCTCATTGGATTTCAGCCTCGTATTCGCAAAGATTGCGCGAATGAGCTCGGGATTCCTCTCCATGATCGATTTACAGAGCTTCTCCTGAACGACTGACATCGAGACCGGCAGAATGATTTGGGCCATCGGTGGTAGAAACTTCAGTACCTTAGCCTTGGTGCGTCGAAGGAAGTATGGCTTGATCATCTCGTGAAGCTCTGTAATATTGTCTTTCGTGAGCTCAGCGTACTGCTCATCGAGACGTGTGGCATTCTTCAACGGATCGATGAACTGGAGAAGGTTGAAAAGTTCCCGCTTGTTATTTTGAAGTGGTGTGCCAGTTAGGAGCAGCCGCCATGGGACCCTCATAGACCGAAGCGCGCCGTACAGCAGATTCTCATCATTCTTCAGTCGTTGACCCTCATCAACAATCAGACCGATCCATTTGACGGCTTTGAAGAGATTTCTGGTGTGATCGTCCTGAGCAGAGTCATACGACATGACGACGACGTGAGCTTTCATCTCTTTGGAGCGATTGGGGAACAGCTCGTACTCGTATGCCAGCCGTTGCGGTTCCTTCCCGCCATGATAACACACCACGCGCATGTCTGGAGCCCATTTCTTGATTTCTCTTCGCCAATTCGGGCATGTCGAATTGGGGACGACCACAAGCCATGGCCAGGCTCGAGGGCCCTGTAGGCTGATAGCAGCCATCAAACTGATGACCTGGATTGTCTTTCCCAGCCCCATCTCATCGGCTAGAACGGCACTCCGCTCCTCATAGAAGCTGTTAAGAATCCAGTTGAGTCCCTGGATCTGATACTTCATGAGATTGTTGCCTTCTCTCAAGCCTTCAGGCTGAGTGGGTGGCCCGTTGGTGCCATCCTCAAAAGCGATGTCGTTCCCGAAATCCAGGTTTCGAAACTTCCCAAGACGCTCCTTGATGTTGCTCACTGGTTCAGACTTGAAATGTTTGCCGTTGAGAAACTCGTTGTACGCTGAGAGGAAAGCGTCCCAGCGGAGGCCGGATTTATGGCCGGGGGGCGCATCCCAAACGGCGTCGACATAGTCCAGGCCTTCGAACTTTATAAGGGCTTGATCTATCATAAAGACCTTGTCCAGATCCACTTTCTTTGACTCGAAGGTGAAGGTGCCTTTGTATCGCACGTCCAGAACAACGTCAGCAAGAACATATTCCTCGGGAATCGCGTCCTTCTTGTCAAATTTGGGAAGCAAGTTTGCGCCGTCGTTACGCTTGGGGAAGGCGTTGCGCATCACGGCATTGGTCACTCCGTAGACCCAAGGGCCGGGTTTCCATTCGCAATGGTCAAAGGATTGAGACACCCACTTGACGAGGTATTCCTTGGCGTCTTCTACCAAATCTAGGGTAGTCTGGCCGGCAACGTACGCATCACGGTCCACAGGCCTCCAGGCCACCAGGGTGTCGACTTTGTGCGTCATTTCCAGGCAGTTTCCGCATTTCCAAGATGCTGAATACCTGGCTAATCGATCGGCTCGAATATCACCTCCAACAATCTTAAAGTCGTGAAGTGGGGGGAGGTGCTCGAAGTGGTAAGCACAGTGACATGTGATGCACCGGAAAAGGACGTTGGCAGCGTTGTTGATCAGTCGTGGGTCCACATGGACAATCGGGTCCTCCCCGCCGTTCTCTTCGCGCAACTTCTGCTCTTGCTGAGCCGAGCGCTTGGGAGCGAAAGCGTCGCATGCCTGACCCTTAGCCCGGCAGACTTGGCAGATTTCGAGGCTTGGAGCGCGGATGTCTTTCTTCTTGCGGCTACCAATGCAGTGCCGGCACTGTAAGACGAATTGCTCTGGCCCGACCTTCGTGACGAGATGCTCTCGAGCGCTGCGGAACCCAAGACAGGTCTTGTGGTATGCCATTGCGCAGCCCTGACAGTAGATCATGATGCCCTTGTTTGGTGCAATTGGGCCGTTGCCACAAGAATCACATGTGTTGCAGTGTGACTGTTTGAATGGGCCATCCGGGGTCGAAGCGAAAGTCTCCTTAGCTCCAGACACCTTCGGAGCTGCTGGAATCTTGTCATCCTCGGGGGCATAAGTCTCATCGTCCTCTTTAACAACATCAGCCATATCCACATTGGCTTTGTTTCTTCTGTCCGATCGCCGAACCGTTGGCTCGAAAGTGATGTCATCGTCGTCGCCGTTGCCAAATCTGGAGGGTTTGCCGCGACGTAGACGAGTATTACCACCACGCTTTCGAGACTTCCTCTCAGGCACAAGGTCTGACTTGACCATGAACACACCATCGTCGTCATCTTCGTTCTGGAGTTCGTCAACGTCGTCTTCAAACGTCAAAGACGATGTCTTGGACCGCAAAGCGCGAGAAGTCTTTCGCAGGTTTCGCTTGTTCCTGCCTGTTACAGCAGACTCATCGTCCGATTCCTTCACCTCAACGTAACTGGGCTGCGTTTGTAATGGTCGTTCTCGGTCACTGCCACGTGTCCGAGAAGAGGGGCCGGACGAGCTGTTGCGTATCTTCTGCTTGGTGCGACGATGACCAGGATGCAACGGAAGGTCGTCATCGTCATCCTCGTTTATGTCGTCGTAGGCATCCATCATGGCTTCATCCTCATCGACTTCTAGATTGGCCTCGTATTCAAAGTCCTGAGTGGAAGCCTTGCGCTTCTTTGGACGGCCTGTGAAACCAATGTTCTGGTAGTCTTCGGGATCGGAATCCATAGCTTTTGGCTTTCTGAAGTGTGCAAGAGCCTGACGACCGTTTGAGTAGCTCGAGATCTGGTCGAAAGCGACCTGAGTGGGTTGAGGTTAGGTCAATGCTCACATTTAGATTGAAGATTCAGCCAATGGAACTCGATGGATCCGCAGTTCAACGAACGTAGAGGCAAGGACAGGTGCTTTTCTTCACGACGCTTCACTTGAGTGGGAGGTGTAAAGGGTGATTGGGCAGTATGCGAGTCAGGTGAAGAAAAGGGCAAGAGAAGTGAAGTGCTGAAGACCGAAGTTGGGTTGCGTGCCGCAAGTGCTAACTGGGCCCAAAAAGAAAAACAATACAAAATTCAGGAAGGGACGGAACTTGGTTGCTGTGCTTGCCCGATAGGTGAAAGTGGGTGAATGCAAAGGAAATTGCTCTCATAATGAGCGAACAGTAGTGAAGTGGGAGTGGTGAATGGAAGTGAGGTCTGCTTTTCATACCAATCCTGCTTGTGCAAGCTGGAGCTCGGCCGCTGGTGAACGGCCTCAACTTTGTTGCTGATATTCTGTGCCGACTCCAACGGCAGTGGCTTCACAATAGTGCGGTTTCTTGCAGCACAATAATACGGGGTTGTGGAGAGAGCAAGGCAACGAGAGTTGGTATGTGACCTCTAATCCTCAGGTTGCGCTCGGTCTGGTGTTTGCTGTGTTCGCAGTGCTGCGACTGGGAAGATGCGCAGAAGCGGTAGAATGCAGCTGGGTAGGTGCCCCTTTGGGACGATAGTGGGAGAGGAAGGGGAAAAAGAAGGGAAGTGGAAAAGCCAAGGGGCGAGTGGGCAGCATGCGACGGCTTTCCGCTTGGTGCGCAGGGAAAGCAAAAACGGTGTCAAACGACCAAGGTAGTTGATCCTGTGAAAACAGTCCCGTTTGATAGATGCGGCTTACCTGATCTACTCGACCGTCATCGAACTCCACTGATAGCCAAAACTCTCCAGGGACATCCGTCCTGATAACTTCCAACACTCGGTATATCTCGTCACCTGGTGCCACTTTGATGTACTCCTGAGTTGCTGCAGCAGGCAGAGGTTTGATCACGACCTCGAAGTTCAAAAACCCTGGCGATGACTCTGCCTCAAAGTCCACAGATTCCTTGGTTGCTCCTCTCACATTGCTCTTGCCAGCCCTGACCCGAACCCGGTCATTCACCTCGACGTCGTCTTCGTGATCTGATTGGGATTCGACTCGTGTTTTGGCTGAGGCTGTGGCAAACCTTTCCAGGAGCTCAGCAGCACTTTGGTGTGGTGACTCGTCACGACCGGTTCTTCTTGATTTGGGCCGTGCGCGGCTCCTGGATGAACGTTTGGCTGGACTCTTTCCCGAGGTTTTCGGTGTCTCGTACTCTATCTCGTCATCGTCGTGCCCACTTACGGTCTTGTCCTGGTGCCCATTTGTTGCGGGCGGTGGCAAGCTCGAGGCTCCCTCGGGCTCTTTCGTCTGAGCCACAGGTATTACAGAGTCCACAGGCACCACAAGGTCCATGGGCGCCATAGGAGCCATGGGTGCCATGGGAGCAGGCGGCGCTGGGCCTGGGATCGCCTCTTGCTCGACATCGTCGTCGGATGAGTCTGCGAAATGACGCTGTCGCGCCTCGAAAGTGAACTCATCCGGCATCTTCAGGGGCTGGAGCAAAGCCAGCAACTCCTCGTCCGAGTTCTGCGATTCGTTCATGTCGGGGCCCTCGAGGCCGGCTTCTATCGTCGCAAGTCTTATCCTCAATACAGGCCTCGAGATCTCGAGATCTTCATCTACAGCCTTGTCGCAATTAGGAATACCGCGGTCAATTGAGGTATTGTCACTGCTAGGGTGGTCGCATACCTTCAGGAAACGCCTTACAGCCTGTACACCCGCGACTTTACAGCGTGTTTGGGCAATCTGGTGCGAAAGGGCCGGTCGGTTGACGTTGACTTTTGGCCGGAGCGTCTAATAAGCATGGATCAATGACTTCGGCGAGACGCGTCCGAGACCGCGCTGCGCCAGGCCGTCCGCTGCACTCAGTGCATCCCTGCACTTTATTGGAGCTGATCCCTGCAAAAATTTGGGAAAAGCGTTGCAGCAGGAACTCCCCACCCACCAACTCCTCTGCTCCGGAACTGTCTGCAACCTACAATAATTTGCCTGCAGTGGTCGAGTCTAAGACACTAACAATGCGATGAGCTTCGTCGCAAAGCTGCCCTTTCTAGGGCGCAACCCTGCCATCCGATTCGCCCTCCTCCCACTCTCGTCGCAGCGATGCGCCTCCCGTCTGTCGGCCATCCACCAGGGTCTTAACCGTTCCGAAAGAGTACGACCCCAAGGCTCCTCCCCTCGCAAGGAAGTTCGCCAACGTCCCGGCGATGAGCCATACCTCAGCCCTGAAGAGCGCCGGCGAGCCAGGGCGATCGCGCGGCAAAATCCCCTTGGCTACAAAATTCGGAAAGGGAAGAAAGACATTACAGAAGAGCCAGGGCCGTCGCGCAAGTCAAAAAAGGCCCGGTTTAATGACCCCCGAGACCCCCTGGGCAAGACGAGTCTTGTGAAGAAGTTCAAGACCGGACAGCTGTTCGACGGGCAGAACGGAGGCTATGACGGAGGCAAGGAAGGCAACCTGCAGCACGATGATTTTGTGAAGCAGATGTCGGGCAATACACAGGATCGATCGGGCCGTCAAGAACACAGTCGTGTGTCGCGAGGTGCCGAGAGGCGGTACCCTGAGAGGAGGCAGCGATCCGGGACTTTCGAACAGAGTACAGGCGACCACGAAGGCCGCCCGTGGCGTAAACAAGAAGCCCGGCAGGAGTTCTGGCCAGATAAAGGCATGAGAGACGAGAGAACCGAGCGGAGAGTCAGGGATAGGTATAGAGTCTCCGATCAAAGCGTGCGTGCTAGTCGGGCATCGTCCGACTCACTGGGGCGCGGTCAACCGTTAAGGTCATCCTATGGCTCAGAGAGAACAGCGCAGTCTCGCTCTTCAGGACGCGATAAGTGGCCAGAAACATCGATCCGTTCAGACAGAACAAGATCCACAGGCCCAGGCTCAAACAACGTCGAAGCAGGGCCTTCGAGACCAAGAAGAGACAATGGACCAGTCTCAGTGCCATATGCCACCGCTGCATCCCAGTTCCTGTACGGAACTTCGGCCGTGGAAGCTGCTCTAAGAGCTGGCCGCCGAGAGATGTACAAATTGTACATTTACAGGGGCAAAGGCCGCAGCGTCAGGGCTATGGAAAAGGACCAACTTCTAGCTGCTTTGGCAAGGAAGCTAGGCGTCAAAGTCGAATATCTCGAAGAGGAATCGCTGCCGATGCTGAACAAGATGAGCGACAGCCGCCCACACAACGGTCATGTTCTTGAAGCATCACCTCTACCCCAGCTTCCAATTACCGCTCTTGAAGAGCTGTCCGAAGATGCGGACCACTCAGGCTTCAAGGTGACTGTGGGACATCAGTCTCGCGAGGAAGCCCAAATTAACGGGCACGAGGGGTTCGTCAGTGCCGAGCCGGGCCCGCGCCTCCCGCTCGTCATGGTAGTGGACCAAGTGGTCGACCCGGGGAACCTGGGCGCAATCCTTCGGACAGCCAGCTTTATGGGTGTCACAGCAGTGGCGGTCTCGAAGAAGGGTTCCGCGCCCGTGACCCCAGTCGTGCTGAAGGCTTCGGCCGGAGCTGCCGAAGCCCTGAACATGTTGTCAGTCGAGTCGGTCGAAGACTTCTTGCGCAATTCCAAGAACAACGGCTGGAAGGTGTACGCGGCTTGTCCTCCGAAGCCCGATTCCAGACGGCCCCAGATGGACACCATACAACTGGAACAGGACGACCCACTCCTCAAGAAACCTTGCATCCTCCTCGTGGGCAGCGAGGGCGAAGGATTGCCCCGGTCGCTGAGGCTTGTTGCTGACGTTGAGGTGAGCATTCCAAACCTGTCAGGATCGGATGTTGTAGACAGTCTGAATGTCAGTGTTGCTACTGGCTTGCTGTGCTCGGCATTCTTAAGAGGCAAGGCAAAAGCACGTGAGAACAGTGCCAAAGATCCAGGCGCATTGTTCTGAAGATAGAGATACATTATGTAAAACTACGGTCTTATCATGGCGTTGCCACGACGGATCACAAATATACCTCAATCATCACTTGCCCCCGTCACGAATCTTGTAGTTACCGTCACCTTCAGCAGCACGGACGACGCAACTGGGAACGTACATTTTTGCAGTTTCTGGTTCCATACAGCTTGTCCCGTCCACCCGTGTGCTCGGGTCGGCGATCGAAGGGCAGGTTCGATTTGCCTCCGATCAAGAAGAATTTGGCCGAGGGTTGGGCAGCCAGCTGACAAGTAAACTGGAAAAGATGTTGGCGAGGGCCCGGTGAGGACCAGAGTGTGAGGGTTTTGAGTAGGCTTGTGTAACACTCAGTGGGCTAGAAAATCTGTGGTTGATGATCACTCCTGAAAACGAAACTATACGAAGCTGCGTCTGCGGCATCTTCCATTGATCCGAGATAGGGAATTCGATCCTTGAAACTCTTAGGGGCTCGTATGGGCTCGTATGGGTTGAACTGCTTCAAGGCATTTGGGGTTGCAGTGACGCTAAGGTAGTTCTCCGCCACATCTCATCCACGTGTAGTATATGTATGAAGCCAACGAATTCATGAGGCTTTTATCAGCATAAGGGTATCCTCAGTAACTTCAAGTCTTGGAGCTTCGATACCACAAAGTCCTCCCGAATTCCGCAATAAGGTGCCCAAGCGACACCGAGCGCTCGCCAGCCGGCGCAGAAATGGAGGATGCAGCTGCTAAGGAGTTCACTCATGGTCAGCCTGTCGATCTGGAGGGCCAAGATGTGGTCATCGTGACCGGGGCGGCGGGAGGCTTAGGAAGGGCGATCGCAGACGCCTTCGCGGACCAAGGCCGAGCCCTGCTACTGTGTGATCTAGCGCCCCTGACCGAGGCACAAGCATCCATCACAGCGTCGCGGCCGCCACTGCCGCTGATCACGACGGTGACGGGCGATATCTCAGACCCAGGATTCGGGGACAAGATCATCTCTGCTCTCAATGGGCGCAAAGTCAGCGTTCTCGCGCACGCGGCGGGCGTGTCGCCCTCGGTCCAGAACGGCCGCCGTATCTTCGACATCAACTTTACGGCCAGCAAACGTCTGGTTGAGAAGATGCAGTCATGCATGGATGCTCAAAGCGCCATCGTGCTGGTGGCATCGCTCTCGGGTGCGTTCATCTCCAACTTTGCAGTCGACATGGCAGCCAAGAGGCACCTCCGAGGTCACTGGTCTCCCACGGTGTGGTTGATGAAGCAGTGGGCCTACACGTCGCACGCGGTCTCAAAGCGTTGTGTACAGCTCTACGCGCAGACTATGGCGACGGGACTCGCAGAGAAAGGAGTGAGGATTGTCAGCGTGTCGCCTGGGGTAATTGATACTCAGATGACGACGGGTTATGCCGAGCAGCCGGCTCTGGCTACTTTTGTGGGGTCATCGGGGCTGAAGAGAATGGGGAGAGCGGAGGAGGTCGCGTCGGTTGTGTCATTTCTTGCATCGCCTGGTGCGAGCTACTGTACTGGGATCGACGTGTTGGTCGATGGGGGCTTGACTGCTCAGAAGGGGAGGGCCATTTGGACAACCCTACGGGCGCTAATGAGGTCGCGGTCTGCTGCAGCTAACAGTGGGTGACAAGTAGCAGGTTTGAAACAACTCTGCTGTCACAATTGCTTCTGCGTCGGATCAGGCATTTCTCATGGAATTTCGAATGACAGCGGATATCGAATACGAAAGCGATCGAGGACAGGGGAGATGGTATCTAATGTTTTAAGCTGTCAGAAGGAGACGGACCGTTTTCTTTTCATGTGAAGTCTACTGTGGAGTCGGCTAGCTACCTAATCCTGCCTTGGGGGGCTATATTCTGTATGTCGTTGTCTCCGGGATTAGCACCGACTTCAGGGCTGTGTTTGGGCTTATAGTTACGCTAACCACCCAAGCTTCATCTCACACAAGGTCTCCAATGGCCAGACAATATTCTCGGACTGTTTGGTACATTTGCTACATAAGAACACCGTCGAGAATCAAGTTCAGGAGCTTTGTCTCCTTGATCTCATCTTTTCTTGCCAGGAGCTCCTTAACATCCCAGTTGGCCCAAACAAACTAATTAAACCTCTTTGTCAGCCAAACCTCTTTCTTGAGTGGTTTGGGAGTCGTCTTGGGAGGGGTGTTTTATGAGTTAAGACATACGTCCTCCTAAGACGTCTCTTAAAACACTTCCGGAGACACCGCCCAATACATTTGAGAATAGGAAGCTAGGGGGGAAATAGCTGACCTTGCTGCGAAGAAACTTGGCTTCGTTTGAAGCGAGCCAGACAGCGAACTGGCCAGGTAGCTCAACTGCAAAAATAAGACGACTCTGTTAGCTTACGACCACAAACACATTTTCACTGTGAGTTTGAGACCATACTACTCACCAACATCTTGTGGAGGTATGTTTTTTCCTTCAGTCATTTCCGTCGCAAGGATGCCGGGCTGGAAGCTGACGATGTGCATATTCGGATTCTCGGCGGCAAGGTAGTCAAGCATCTTGAAAACAGCGGCCTTGGCTACGCCATAGACACCCGTGCCCGGGAAGGGCGCCGTGTGAACGATAGCAGCGGAGGTGTTGATTACGGTCGGCTCTTCAACGGCAACATGCATGAACGCCTGAACGGCGTGAAGCCCGCTCAACGCGTTGAGCTTGAATCCCTGCAGTACGGCCTCGGGGTCCGACGTCAGGAGAGGTCCTGGCGCTATCAAGGTGGCTGCGTTGGAGACAAGGACGTCCAGCTTGCCGACTTTCTCATAGATGGACCTCAAGGCCATATCGACCTGGGCCCGGTCCATAAGGTCGGCGACTTCGAAGAAGACCAAGGTCTCGGGGTCGGCCTTGGCCTTGTTGATGTCGACGGCGGCAGTCTCGAGTCTGTCGAGGCGACGGCCGAGGATGGAGACGGATTTTGCACCGGCTTGGCTGAAGGCGATAGCAATGGCCAAGCCGACACCGGTGCCTCCGCCGGTGATGACGACATTCTTACCTGACGCCGAGAGCTCGGGTCGTGCTGGTGAAATATCTTCATATGGCTTGTTGTGATATGTCTTGGTGAAAGACACAAAAGCGGGAATTTCGATGTTTGAGACTGGGTCCGCCATCGTGGCAATGGTATGGAAGAATACTGTGTGCAAATCAAGATCTAAAATGGCGTATTATCTCTTTTGTCGTTTAATTGTTGGATGAAATCTTGAAATGGAAAGCTGGATAGCAGGAATGAAGATCTAGGAGACATTGGAAATGGGCGCTCCTATGTAGGATCATCGCTTATATACCCATAGGTGACACGGCGCGTTCCGCTCAAAGCACCTACGCTGCCCGTTCCCCTGTCACCTACGAGTTGCTGGTATTTGCAAGCAAATCCGTCATGAGTTATTCACAAACAAGTCTGCCACAGAGCTAAGTAAAAGTATATGCAGAAAAGTGGGCTACTCTACTAGATTTTGAGACGAAAATAGGCAAGCCTAACACCCGAAGCAGACATGTCTTTTTGTATTGTGCCTTGCTGACGCTTGGGTGCAACCCAACAAACTGCCCTCGACAGGGGCGGAGCATTTCAAATCGAGTTAGTCAGACTGTCAGCTTAATAATGCAGCATCTTACTTATGGTCCGCGGACTTTGAATATAGCAGATTTAATATCATTTGACTCCAAAGCTGCTCCGTCAGCAGCGTGAACAGCAAGAAACGCATCCACATAATTGTCCGCGGACTGTCAAACCAATCAAGACCTCTCCCAGAAAAACGAACTATCCTCCGAGACTTTCCGGCATCTGTGTCTGACACTGAATCCTCGGCCGAACCATGAGTGAGTCGGTGAAGAAGGGATTGAGAAGGAGAAAGGTAGGAAATACACCCATCAAAGTACCCCAAAATACCCACAGGTCTTATCGTTCAACGCCATTTTCTGTATGGGAAATTGATATCTTGTTGCGTCATCTGTAGGCCTGTGACCTGTGTTTCCAAAAGAAGATCAAATGTGATGCAAAGCAGCCTGACTGCTCCCATTGCATTCTTTACAACAAGAAATGCGCGTGGACAGCGGACATATACGAGAAAAATTTAGCACCCAGGCGACGAGTTGTGTGAGTCCTTGCATTGTACTCCTTCGAACTAAAGCTGAGATTCAATACCAATTCTCCAGAGCGGACAGACACAAGCAGCTCGAAACCCGAGTTGCTGAGCTCGAGGATCAGCTCCAACAACTGGCAGCCGCACCATCAGTACTAACCTCCTCAGAACCAAATCCCCACCATGCGTCGGACCTCAACTCAGCCGATGCTCGTGCTCTGCGTTCGGCTCAGTTGTCTGTCGAAGAGCCGGAAACCATCATCGAGGGAGCCAACACTATGGCTTTACCCGCGCTTCAAGAATCCCTGCCCATTGTCGAGCACTATTTCTCGACTTGTAACCATTTCGTTCCCATCTTCGATGAACGCAAGTTCAAACTGATGCTCTATGACTGTTATTCAACACAAGGAAACAGAGACAAGGCGACCTGGGCCGCCATCAATGTCGTTCTGGCATTGTCCCTACAACGAAGATTCCAGCACGATGACACCAGCAGGAATGAACGGACGATGATGAATAGATGCCTCAATAATACCCGGTCTGTGATCACTGACCTCGTGATGCGAAAAGACGACCTAAAGGGGATACAAGTCCTACTCGGCCTGTCTGTTTTCCTGATGGGATCGCAAGAGGTAGAACTCGTACCGACCCTGGTCGCATCGGCGGTCAAACTTTCTCAATGGCTTGGTCTTCATCGCAAGCTGGGGGCAGATCATCTTGATCACAGCGAAGCAAAGGAGCGACAGCGGGTGTTTTGGATGACCTATGTCCTCGATCGAGACACCAGCCTCCGCATTCGCGGCCCATGTCTGATTCAGGATCACGACCTGGACATGACAATGCCCGATTTTGAGGACACGGCGGACACGGTGGGCATCCTCATCGGATCTGACGGCCGTTCATGGTTCAACTTCTTTCGGTGCCGCGTCCACTTGGCCCGCATCCAAGGACTGGTGTATGACTGGGTGTTTTCCCTACCGGCCGAGAGACTCTCAGCGTCCGAGAAGTACGAGAACATGAACAGGATCGCGAATATGCTGCGGGACTGGAGGAATGCTATTCCCGAGGAGTACCAAGTGGACCGCCTACAAACTATGGACTCGCGTGTGGCTCAGCCCCTCGCAAGCCTGTACTTGACTGAGTGTTTCACTCTGTTCAAAGCCCGGGCGCATACAGCGTTCTCAAAAGACCCAGATTCTTTGAAGGTTCTCACATATTGCTGCAGTCGTTGGGCGAGTGGATATGGTCAACTCTCTGGACAACATGAAATCGAGGCTCAATCGGTTGTGCTGCCGGATTGGCAGAACCTGGTTGCCTCAGCAAGAGTCTGTGGGAAGCTGTTCCGCGTGGGCCAAGACATGAATCCGCAGGCAGCCTTCTTGTAGTGAGTGTGCAGGCTCACTAGAGTTGCAGATCTCTATTGTACCAATTATACCACTCTTCGGCTGACGCGGAACGTCTTCAGCAGCAACAGGTGCGCCTACATCTCGGCCATGGTAATCCTCATTGCGAACAAGATGTGGATCTCTGGACACGGATTGTACGCCGGAATGGGACCTGACGAAGATTTCATCCAAGAGAGCCTGCAGTTTCTCGGGAAAATGGGAAATAAGACTGGTGACGACGCATTCCGGAGAATGCACACCGCGGCCTCGGAGCTCAACTCCAGAGTCGGCCTTGCCGCGACGACTCATGCGCTCCAATTCGCGACGTTCAACGCCCCTAGCCTGCAGATGAATCAGTGGTACTTACAGGGCGATGTGCTAGCCCTGGAGGAATTTGATTCCCAAGCAGAGACGGTAGTGGATCCCTGATTGATTCCACAGGCGTATTGGACCGGCCCTGCCTTTTCCCGGAGATGTCAGCGAGCAAAAAGTTGGAACTTGTCGGCGGGTACATCCACAACATAAAATAAGTATGCCATCTTACTATATCTCATATCCATAGAACCAATACTATGATTTCAACCCAGCGGACCCTGTGCCGTGCGGCTGCGGTCTCTAGTGCCACCCACAAATGGCTGACATCGATACTGTATGCACTACCTACCTCGCACACTAGTGCTGTTGGTCCTGCGTCGTGGCTTGCGCTGTTGGTCCCCCGAACTACCCAAATGGGTCTCCTTGGTGCTGTCCCCTTGCCGGGTCGTAACAGCACCCTCGCGATGGCTTTGTGTGCCGGCAAGGCGGTGTTGAAGTGTGTTACGGGGGATATGTCATACTCTAGAGATTTGTCTAAGTGACATTCCGTTTGCGATCAAGTCAAGCGCTTCGGCAATCTCGGTCCTGGGGTATCGTTTTATGATGATTCAATTGACGTAAATACAAGGCTTGAGGTTCACAGTTTTAGCTATCAGAGCACTTGAGAGATGGACCGTTTTATTTTCATGTGAAGTCTAATGTGGAGTCGGCTAGCTAGGTACCTAGGTACCCAGCTTAGCAAGGGTCCCCATGTGGCAGTAGATCCATGCAGCTGTTCCCCACATTCGAACTGATGGTGGGGGACGACGACAATTTTCAGTGCCTTACCAGCACCAGCTCCAAATCCAAATTCCTGCGACAAACAACTGCATACGCCGCGAAGAGTCATACTCGCCTCCAACACACACACTCGCACCAGGCAACGTTTTGCTCACCGACAGTAAATGACTTCTCGATAGCAATGCGAGCATCTCAAAGAAAGCCGAAGCCTGGACCGTGACCAAGATTTCCCAGTCGCGAACTGATAGCTGCGACAATCGACACGACATCGACGGGGCCAACCCTCGTTCACAGTCAGACCCGATACGTGACACGGTTTCCTCCAAATGGCGGCTCGAAACCCGCCTGCGCCTGCTCCTATGAAGGAGCAGGTTGTTGACAACCTACCCAAGCGTTTCAAGGAGATGAAGTTTGGTGTACAGTAAGACTTTCTTCATCACTGGCCGGATCGCACGCGCTGACATGCCATCTCGTTAGGTCGATCCAAGATGTTGTTAGCCAAGGTGTCCTTGAGGTTTCCCAGCGTACCCTCTATGATATGGAAAATAATCGAGCCCCTGTCGCAAACGGCGCCCTCGACCCTCGACTCGGAATATCTAGCAAGATTGGTAAATGTTCCACATGCCAACTTCCTCTCCAGAACTGTGTTGGTCACTGGGGGCACGTCAGACTCGCCCTCCCAGCATTCCATATCGGCTATCTCCGATTCACCCAGACAATACTCCAGAACATCTGCAAAGACTGCGGCAAGGTCCTCCTAACCGAAGACGAGCGACGAGAGTTCCTCAAAGAGTTGAGACGTCCGGGCATCGATAATCTCAGGCGGACGATGATATGCAAGAAGATCAACGAACAGTGCAGGAAATGCAAGGAGTGTCCGTCCTGTGGAGCTATCAATGGCCAGATCCGGAAGCTGGGCGTGATCAAGCTGGCACACGACAAGTTTGCAACCTACAACAAATCCACGGCGCAGAAGAAGGTGGCACCAGAGAGCAAGCTTCAGTACGACGCTTCATTTAAGGAGGCCAAGAAGTCGAACCCTGATCTTGAGAAACACGTTAAGAAAGCTATGGAGGATTTGAACCCGCTAAGGGTTCTGAATCTTTTCAAACTGATCGGCCCGACGGACTGCGAGCTGCTCGGAATCGATCCCACCGAAGGACGGCCAGAAATGTTCTTGTGGCAGTTCATCCCGGCGCCTCCAATTTGTATCCGACCATCCGTGCAGCAGGACAGCTCCAGTACCGAGGATGACCTTACTGCTAAACTTGCAGAGATTGTGTACATCAGTGGTCTCATCCGTGCAGCCCTTGACAAGGGACAACCAATAACAACCATCATGGAGCAGTGGGAATATCTGCAACTACAGATCGCCATGTACGTTAACAGTGACGTGCCAGGTCTAGTGCAACCCGGCTTCGGCAAGGCCGTTCGGGGCTTCTGTCAGCGGCTGAAAGGAAAGCAAGGTCGTTTCCGTGGAAACTTGTCTGGAAAACGTGTCGACTTCTCTGGTCGGACCGTCATTTCACCGGATCCTAATCTCGGAATCGATCAAGTTGCAGTACCTCAGCTGGTGGCCAAGAACATGACATATCCAGAGCGTGTCAACTCTACCAACATCGAAGCCATGAGGGCGGCCGTCAGGAATGGCACCAAGGAATGGCCGGGAGCCAATGGCATCATCAAAAAGGACGGCGGGTACAAAGTGAATCTGAAGTTCGGCAACAGGGAACTGATAGCGAATGACCTCTCGGTAGGCGATGTCGTGGAGCGCCACCTCGTTGACGGCGATGTCGCCCTCTTCAATCGGCAGCCGTCGCTGCACAAGCTCAGTATTATGAGCCATTTGGTAAAGGTTCGGCCCTGGAGGACCTTTCGGCTCAACGAGTGTGTGTGTACGCCATACAATGCCGATTTCGATGGAGATGAGATGAACCTGCACATCCCACAAACAGAAGAGGCCAGGGCCGAAGCCATCACACTCATGGGGGTCAAACACAACCTGGCCACACCCAAGAACGGAGAGCCTATTATCGCAGCCACCCAAGATTTCATTACGGCGGCATATCTTCTCAGCAGCAAGGACAGATTCTTCGACCGAAAGTCCTTTACATATATATGCGAAATGATGCTGGAGGGCAGTGGCCATCTTGACCTTCCGCCCCCTGCCATCCTGAAGCCTACGGCCATGTGGACTGGCAAGCAGATCTTCAACATCCTCATCCGGCCGAGTCTGCAGTCCCCGGTGAAGGTCAACCTTGACGCCAAGTGCAGAGAATTCAAGCCACGGCCGGGAATGGCCCCTGACATGTGTCCAAATGACGGCTGGCTGGTGATTCGAAATTCCGAGATCATGTGTGGTGTCATGGACAAGTCGACTGTCGGGTCTGGCAAGAAAGACTCCATCTTCTATGTAATACTGCGAGACTATGGTCCAGACGCCGCAGCCGGCGCCATGAACCGACTTGCAAGGCTTTGCGCGAGATCCTTGACTAATCAAGGATTCTCGATCGGAGTCGGCGATGTCTTCCCAATCAACGGTCTGACTGAGTCAAAGGACCGGCTTGTGGAGGCTGCATACAAGAAATGCGATGAGCTTATCGCCACGTACAAAGCTGGAAAATTGGACAAGGCCCCGGGATGTGACATGGAGCAGACTCTTGAAAATTCCATCTCGGGTATTCTTAGCAAGGTCCGTCAAGAAGCTGGTCAACAGTGTGTGGACACTTTGAGCCACAACAATGCACCACTTACCATGGCCAACTCTGGTTCCAAGGGTTCAGCCATCAACGTCGCTCAAATGGTAGCCTGTGTCGGGCAGCAAATTATTGGAGGTCAGCGTGTGCCCGATGGCTTCCAAGACCGAAGTCTTCCTCATTTCCACAAGAACGCTCGCCAGCCCAACTCGAAGGGTTTCGTCCGCAACAGTTTCTATACCGGATTGGTCCCGTCTGAGTTCCTGTTCCACGCTATTTCTGGAAGAGAAGGTCTTGTCGATACCGCTGTCAAGACAGCCGAAACCGGATACATGTCGAGACGATTGATGAAATCTCTGGAGGATCTTTCCACGGGTTACGACGAAACGGTCCGTACGTCTAGTGGTGGAATTGTACAATTCCAATTTGGAGCGGATAACCTGGATCCCGTGGACATGGAGGCCTCTGGAAAGCCTGTCCACTTCGACCGAACATGGACACATGCCGAGACGCTGACCTGGGACAACTCGGAGCCAATGTTGCTGCCCCATGAGATCATTGAAGTTTGCAAGTCGATGTTGGATGTGGAGCGTGCCAAGTACGTCAGGCGACGAATGACCGATGGCCAGGTACTCGAGTACGATGACGACAGCAACATGTCGATCGATGAGCACGAGAGTGCCCGTATTTTCCTCAGAGACGTAGAAGCATACGTGGCAGCTCGTGCGAAGAAGCTGTCAAGGGCCAGAGGAGAAGTTGGGTTGGATCCAGACGACGGTGACGCCATGGAGATTGATACGGCTTCTGAGGACAAGATCAGCTTAGCGCGTGTTGAGCGTGTCGCCAAGGTCTCTCGGACTACTTTGCAGAAGTTCATTCGCCTCTGCCTGGACAAGTACAAACAAGCACACGTCGAACCTGGGCATGCGGTTGGGGCTGTTGGAGCCCACTCGATCGGAGAGCCAGGTACGCAGATGACACTGAAGACGTTCCATTTTGCTGGTGTCGCCGGCATGAGTATCACGCAGGGTGTGCCTCGTATCAAGGAAATCATCAACGCCTCCAAAAACATCAGCACCCCTGTCATTACGTGTCCTTTGGAGAACAAAAAGCAAATTGAGGTTGCCAAGGTTGTCAAGGCCCGTATTGAGAAGACTTACGTCTCTGATGTGATCAAACATATTGAAGACGAGTGGCTTTCTGACCGAGGCTTGATCGTTCTGGAAGTCGACATGGAGGCCCTACAGGATATGCACCTGGGCATTGGTCCAAGAGACATCGCTGAGGCTGTTGTCAGGCACAAGAAATTGAAGGTGCTGCGAGAGGACATTAACGTTGGCCCATCCTACATCGAGATCAGTGTTCGCAACACCTGGACAGACATTGCCGAACAGAAGCGATTGGCCCGAAACGGCAAGTCCAGCACCGTCATTGAGAGCGCCTCAGATCTCCTGCTACGAGTCAACTATCTACGCCGCATGCTGCCAACCGTCGCCATCTCGGGCTACCCTGACGCTACCCGAGCCATCATCCAAACATCGGAGAATCTGGAGCACACCGTCCTTGTCGAGGGTTACGGGCTGCGCGCGTGCATGACGACGGAGGGTGTGATCGGCACCAAGACGCGAGCCAACAACGTGATGGAGTGCCGCGACATTCTGGGCATCGAGGCGGCGCGCACCACCATCGCCAACGAAATCGCAGAGGTCATGGGCGACATGGGCATCGACCCCAGGCACATGCAGCTGCTCGCTGACGTGATGACATACAAGGGCGACGTGCTGGGCATCACGCGGTTCGGCTTGCAAAAGATGCGCGACTCGGTGCTGCAGCTCGCGTCGTTCGAGAAGACGGCGGACCACCTGTTCGAGGCGGCGGCAGCCATGAAGACGGACAAGATCGAGGGTGTGTCCGAGTCCATCATCATGGGCCAGTCCATGTCCATCGGTACGGGGTCGTTCAACGTCGTCCGCAGGATGGGCCTGCCGGAGTGGTTCCTGGAGAAGAAGCCGACGCTATTTGAGGATGCGTGGGGCCAGCACCTGAAGGCCAAGAAGGAGGCGAGGGCGGCCAGGGCGCGCAACGGGGAGTCGCTGCGGTCGGTAGCTGCTGCTGCGTAGGAAGTATCAGCGGTCTTGAGGGTCCGCGCGTTGTAGACTTCCAAGTTCTGCGTCGCTTTGGATAAGGAGGAGGGCATTGACTTTGATGGGCGCAAGCGATAATCAGTTCGCAATTCTGCGATAGGAAGCAAACTGCATCTGCTACAGGAGTAAGAAACATGTTCAGGTCCCCACAGGCACTGAGGTCTGAGTTGTTCACGATGGATGGATCCAAGTGAGACTGAGTTGCGTCATATGTGCGCGAGGCAATTGTCTGCTGATCTACTGGAGACATAGATATGTACAAAGAATCTGTCTTGTGTGCATCCACTTAGCCACCCCGGCTTGCATTCCGTTGTTCTCGTCAAGAGGCCAGCGCCAAGATCTTGCTCGCCGCATGTTCAGCAGCAATGACAATGGTCGCAGACGGGTTCCCGGTCAGCTGTCCAGGGAAAATACTAGCATCCAGCACGAAAACATTATCGGTACCATACACCTTTGCATTAGTATCGACAACCGCCGAGCCAGTCCCGACCCGCCCGTCATCGAGCCCCATCTTGGCCGTGCCCATCCAGTGGTTGGCGCGGCGCCCGTTGGCCGTGACGAGCAGCGAGTCGACGTAGTCCTCGGCGGTCTGGTTGGCGCGCGGGCGCACCCACTCGAGGCCGGGGATCTTTTCGAGGGAGGCCCTGACGCTCTTGATGCCCTGGATCACAGCCAGGCGGTCGCCGTCGTTGTGCAGGAACGGCTGCGTCGACACGGTCATGGACAGGGCGCTCGTGATGGTCGCGCGGCCCCGCGACACCTGGCCCCGGCCCAGGTACTGCGAGAGCGTCATGGCGTGCGTCGAGTTGGTCGCCGCCGAGTCGCCCTCGACGCGCGCCGTCCACTGCAGCTGCCGTGTGATGCCGTCCGCGCCCGCGATCTCCTCCCATAGCATGGGCCCGATGTTCGGCGCCGCCTGCGCGAGGATGCCCGTGCGGTTGCTGAGGTAGGCTCGCTTGTCGGATGGGATGGGCTCGTCCCATGCGGCGTAGAAGTCGTAGAAGACTACGTCTGGGTGTGTGATGATCATGTCGGTCTGTTTGGTCGGTCGGGTTAGCTGGGGACCAAGCATAAGGTTTTGCTTTAGGCTTTAGTGGTTGCTTACGTTCATCTGCTCGACGAGGTTGGACCCGACAGGCAGCTCGATCCACGACTCATTGCCGATCATCCTGGAGCCATCACCCGACGCCTGCACAACAGCAAGCTGGTCGGCCGGTCCGATGCCGCTCCTGAAGAGCAGCTTAGGCGTCCCAAACGCGCCGGCGGACACGATGACCCTCCCCTTGCCGGGCGTCAGGTTGGCGGTGCCCGAGTAGCCGGACCCGGCCGAGCACGAGACGTCGACGCCGGTGGCGTGGGACCCGTTGCGCACGATGCGGTCGACGGCCGTGTCGGTCCACAGCGAGAAGACGTCCGGGCTGCGCGCCGCCGCCGAGGCGAGGTACGTCGCCAGGGGCCCGCCGCGCTCGCCGTGGCTGAACATGAACTGGCCGTGGCCAAAGGTGCGGTTCTTCCTGGAGGGGGCGTCGTTGCCGACCACGAACTCCCACCCGCTGTTGCTGAGCCCCGACGCAAGCACGTCGTAGCCCTGCTGCATGTACAGCTGGCCGTCCATCGACGGCTGCCACGTCCCCGGGATGCGCTTGAAGGCGCGCTCCGTGGCCGCGGCGACGTCCGAGGCCTGCCAGCCCGCGGGGAAGTTCACGTCCCAATCGGCGGGGTTGGGCTGGGAGAGAGAAATGGTCGTGTTAGTTTACAAGGCCATCATTGGGGATTGGTATTAATGGGCGCTTCTTACCTTCCACCACAACCCTGCGTTCACGGCTGTGCCCCCGCCCAGCACGCAGCCAGCCATCTGATCGGTGTCACCACAGGCAATGCCGGCCGAGTCCACCCAGATCTGATTGCAGAGACCGGGCACGTCGAAGCGAGTCAGTCCTGTGCCGTTCAACCAGGCGGGCCCAAGATGACCGCCCCATCGCCCAGTGGACGCAGGCCCCTTCTCGATCAGCAGCACAGAGTGGCCCGCCTCGCTGAGCTTGTCTGCCATGGGGATACCGCCCGCGCCGCCGCCGACCACGACGTAGTCCCACGTCTTGTTGGCGGGGATGCTCTTGCACGCGACAGTAGGCGTGGCAGTGGGCAAGCTCGTCGTGGTAGTGGCATTGCCACCAGTGGGGACAGCGCCGCCCGCACAGGTGGTGGCCGTCGTCGTGGGCTTCGGCGGCAGCGCGGCGTACTTGGAGTAGGCGGCCGCCGTGGCGTTGGCAAACGAGGCGCCGTACTGGCCGTACGAGCGGCGGTGGTACGGGATCGTGATATCATTGGGGCAGCCCGGGTTGCCGGGGGCCTCGTTGGCGGCGGCGCGGCCCAGCACTGTGGACCCCTGGCTGGTCGAGATGTTGCCGGTCGCGCCGTCCTGGTCCCACGTGAAGCAGTTCTGGCACCGGTAGACAAGCTCGAACGAGGTGTCGGTGACGTTCGAGGAGAGGGTTGTGAGGGTCGCGTTGCCCGTGTATGCCGCTGGCGCCGAGTACCCTGTGGCGTACCGGAACGAGGTGAGGACTTGGCTTTCGTAAGGCCAGGCCATTAGAAGCAACGCCTGTGTCATCTGGCCGGATTGGCCGTGAGACAAGCCGCAGTATGCCAAGCCTGCTCCGGATGGTGTTGTGCAGCTCTGGTTGTTGATTAGGGAGGTGACTTGAATGTTACATGAAGGGACGCGAGATCTCACAAGATATCCGATGTACTCAAGGGAGTCAGTGGTCAGCGCCGTTTCTGGCACCACCATACCGAACGTGTATCCACCACCATCTGTCCATGTCGGGAACGTTATGTTGGTGGACGGCTCAGTGTACATGACAGGGTCTTGTGCCCAGCATCGCTGCCCGTCTGGTTGTTGTTATTGTTGTTGTCAGTGGAGTTACCGGCAGAGGTGCGGATAGGCTGGGGGGCTTACAAAGGGCAGCCGCGGTCAACGCGGCGCCGAGACGTTTTGAGAGTTGCATCATGAAGCCGTCGTCACCTCTGCTTTGATCGGTCCAGTGGTGAGGTGTGTCAAGACTTCTTGACCGTTCAGTGAGAGGAAGACATGGGAGACTAAATACGACTGGCCATATCGGCTTCGATATAGACCTCCTTTAGGCCTGTAGGCCAAGAGTGACAGTAAATTCCCCGTGATTAGGGTCCTTACCAGGTTTGAAGGAGTGAATGGTAATCTGTGATGGTTAATCACCGATAGGTCAGCCACTGGTACTACACGGCGGGTGGAGCAATGCCAGCCCTGGAAGAAGATTATATTGCGGCAGAGCAGCAAGCCACACCGCGGGAGCCATAACTAGGTTCCATGTCGTCGGGAGACGGACGGGTGGCCCTGATTGCCGGGATAGACTCGGGGCCGGTATAGCCTCAATCCTTGGCTCCGAGTCTCGAGAGTCATGGCCCCGTTCCTTCAATATTCCTACTATTTCCTCGGCTGCGGTTGGCCTGACTCTCCTCCTCAGCCGCCGGGACCAGCTCGAGGCCGTCCGTCCCATGTCACTGCGCCGAGGTCTTCAAAGGCCTTGATGAGCATTGCTTGCCCATACCACATGCGGCTATGGTAAGCCACGTGCACTGGGGCTGTTTCGCTGTAGTTAGATCCAGGGGCCTAAAGACAAGAAGCGACAAGTCGAATGCAGATAGCTGGACTCTGTTGGCCCCCTCTCTGGGGAAAGTTCTCCTGCTATGCTCTTTGCTGGGTAGGCCTGGGTGTTCCGTTTGAGATTAAGAAAATGGGCCCGGGATCGTGGGGCGACGTTGGAAACAAGGTGCAGCGATCGGCACTCCATCATCCCCGCGGCGGCTGTCGTTCTGTTCTGTTTGTCCTTGGCGGCGGATCGTGCAACGGGGCGCCAACTCCGCCGGCCGACTTTGGATAAATGAAGATCGCTTGGCGGGCGGGCTCTCCCTCTCCCTCTCTTGTCATTCCCAACCTGGTATTTCATCTATCCATGACAGGAACCGACGCCCACGCACATATTACTCAGGCCAACTGCTTGTCATGGATCTCTCTTCAGCCTATGCAGCCTCATCGTCCAGATCGGCTCTGTAGGCGTTTATATTTATACTCGTCACTCAAAACACGCCAAGAACCCCGTTCATCCAAAATATGTCCGGGAAGATCTTCACCCTCGTGACTTTCAAGATCCGCATGTCATCAGCATTCCATCTGCTCTAGTTGGCCATTCGACCGAGGCCCTCAGCGGAGGTCGACCTGACATTTTCATTCTCTCGGTGATATCTCTGGCGGAAGCGCACTTGTCGATCTTGGTTGTGTGCAGATTTCATAAACAAGCACCCACATGCATGGTCCTTGTCCTGTGTCCTCCCCGGTTGGCGGCCGCTGTCAGCAGCAACAATATATTATAGTCCTGCTTCCGTCTGGGCCGTCGAGCCGTCCAACCGACATGCCCGTTGATTAACCTTGTCGCTCCTCGATGAGACCCCAAATACCACTCTCTGTGGGGGCAATGCTCCTCTAATAAAAGCCCCTCTTCTTGCTTTAGTTCTGCCGCTCAGCCATATTGTGTTTCTGCATGTCTGTCTTTTCACTTGAGACCCATGAGAGCCGGCGCCTTTGCTTGCTTGCTGGCGGTGGAACCATCGTATCGATCTGGACCTGGGGCAGATCTCTTGTCAAAGTTGGTTGTTCAAGGGGCCAGAATCTCTGCGGGAGTATGATGGAAAGCTGCAGATGCTTTGAACCAGCAAAGTGGACGGCTAATATCTTGACTTGGGGTGAGACAAAAGGCTGTTGTTAAGACTCGAGGGGCGAGAGGCCGTGTTGTTGATGGTGGATTGACGCAGCATGTGGGACGTGATCTGGGGAGAGAATTCACTTCCACTGCCCCTCCGCCCAGTCACCCACTCACCCACTCACTCAGTCACCCAGTTCCATCCCATCTGAAAGACATATAGGCAGGCCGATTCGCCCTGCTACCACCGGAGCACCTCCTTACACTGATAGCTCAGTGGTAAGTTGAAGTGTTTCCGACCGGAGGGTTGTCCGTTCAAGCCCGTCCGGCAGAAAAAAATCCACAGGGAATTTCCATGGAACACCAGAGGACAGTACGCTCATTGAGGCGGAAGTTCCCTCTGTCAGTACATAGGCAAAGAGTAAAACTCACAACGGCATCGTGTACAATGGTAACAAGAAAACAACGATGGAGTTTTCCGCCTTCAGAGGTTCTTTTTGGTCCTCCCATCACCATCAATGTCCAAGAAGCGCATCACCATGACCATGATTGACCACGCCCAATTGATTGCAGTCTGCATCCTTTTCGGCTGTCCATGCCTTGCAATCTAACGGCTATTTTTGCTTTGAGAACAAAAGGGGAGATACGAACCTCCCGGAGGATTGTCTCTGCAAACGGTGAGATGTATCTTCTGCACAGCAAATGCGTCGCAGATTCTACGCAGGACACCAGAAATCCACTATCAATCCATGGACAGGCCTGTCAATTGACCCAAAATTGGTCGTTCAACCTCGTGACAGCAATGATGATTTCATCGGGGGGTTCTTATGACTTCATCAATGACATTGAAGAGTGAAGTCAGAAATGCACCCATTCTGACAACAATTACGTACAACGTCTGCTGACCTCCTTTCCTCAGACATTGTAATGTCTCTGCAGCTTGTAGCTTTTCGATTTTGTTCAACAAAATCGGCTCTCGCAGTAATCCATGAAACAACTGTGATGTTGTTCACGCATCTGTGTTTATCCGTGCCTCTGGCGAGGACGGAGAAGTCAGGATGCATGTGGACCGGCAGTATCCATTGCAAAACCGGGACATAAGGCGAGCGCCTTGAGAATATCACAAGATAGCTAGATCTACCCAGTGATTGTTAACTATGAGATCTCCGTGAGGGTCAACGGAGCAGTGCAAGAACCAAGGTCAGTATGATTTTATGCAGTCTGGAAATTTTGAGCACACTGTCGTGACACTTTTAAAGCCTCTCAGGATTCAATGCTTTCACACTCACACGGAATACGTCAAAAACTGCTATCTGTTTGCCACGTATTCCAAAATTCTGTTCCTGCCATGCTGATGCAGCCACGATCCTCCGTTCTCCATGGCGGAATGACATCTGATTACAGTAAATGATTATGTCAGTCTTTTTTTAAGCTTATCTCTTTTTAGGAGAGGCGACCTCGACATAGAATGTAACAGAGTCGATCTTTCAAGGTTGGCATAGATCCAAGCTCATGCGCCACGGCAAAGCTGATGAAAATTCGCGAAACAAGCGCGAGCTGTGGCTAATCACAGCTGTGTGGTTGACTAACCGGAAGAGAACTTCTCGCGGCAACATTCCTATCGGGGAGCCCATCGATTGGAGTTCGTCACCTCTGATCCAATCCGGTGGCTCGCCACGTCGTGACTCTTTGCGCTAAATTCTGGAAGAAGGCATCTCGTTTAGTCAATCCTGAAACATGTCCAATTAATTCTTTCCAGTGGCCAATTTCTATGCACGGCGTAGAATGACCGGGAACATTGGATGTCAGGAACTGTTCAATGCCAGATCTGTGCATCTGATTGCGTGAAGCTGCATGTGATGCTCTAGAAGGCGTACTCATTGGGACGCTCCTTGGCGAAGCTCTTTGCTGGGTCATGAGACGCACATCTTGGGATTCTTGTGTAGCGAACATCAACATGAGTTTGAACAACGGAGGCAGGTCCCCGACAAAGCCGTCCTCCCGTTTTACCCGTTTGGGGAAACCCACCTTCATGCGTCCGCGATCTGCGCGGTGGAGATCCGGTTGCATCTGTCAATCTGGCGCAGAAAACCCTGGCCTAGCTAGCTTATAATACTCTGGCACGTGTCTGGTACTCATTCAAACGGGCCTTCTCATGGAAGCATCCTATAAGAGCCCTGGCCTGCTTGTGCTTATTCCAGGCTGATCCTGGAGAGAGCTTGAGTGTCGACCAATCTCATCGTCCCGTCCTCGGATATATGCATGTCCCTATGACCGCCGCCACTTACATAGGTTTTTTAGATGCCTTCCATATGGAGGAAAACCCTTCCTTCGCGCCTGAGCAGAGTCTCATACGTGACCCGTAATGCTGACCACGTAGAATGGAACCTCGGCCCTGTGTGCAATCAATAGAGTGGCTCCAATTGTGTGGCTCAACATGAGCACCAGTGTGATGATCTATCAAGTAGGGCGGGCTGGGAAAGAAGACGGGCCAGGAATAGGTATATATATTCCACCTGTCCTCAGCGGAGGACATTGTCTATTCATAGGCTAGAGAGCCAGTTCGATTAAGTTTCTCCTTTTTGGTCTTCGCACTGCACTTCACATATCCGTCGCAAAAATGAGCCCGACTCTTCGTTTAATACTCCAGCTGGCACTGTCAGGTCTCGGCTTAGCAGCAAGCATACCGAATGTCGTGCAACCAGGGCAGACCTCAGGCGCCTTGAAGTATGGTATGTACATCGGAACCCGGGATCATCGAGAAGAATATTGACTAATTGCACCTACAGTGGGAACCAACATCGCCGGTTTTGATTTTGGATGCACCACCGACGGCACTTGCACAACCTCCAAGGTATACCCTCCTCTTTCAGCACTAGGAGGAGCAGATGGGTAAGCCTCCCCCGTTCTCCGTCCAACCTAAGGAACCCTAACATATATTGAAACCGCCCTCCCAACACAGTGCTGGCCAGATGCAGCACTTCGCCAACGATGACAAGTTCAACATCTTCCGCCTGCCAGTCGGCTGGCAGTACCTCGTCAACAACAACCTAGGCGGTAACCTTGACTCGGGCAACGCAGGGCGCTACGACCAGCTGGTGCAGGCCTGCCTCGCGACAGGCGCGACGTGCATAATCGACATCCACAACTACGCGCGCTGGAACGGCAAGATCATCGGGTCCTCGGGCGGGCCCACGGATGACCATTTCGTCAGCCTGTGGAAGCAGCTGGCGACCAAGTACGGCAGCAACGCGAGGGTGGTGTTCGGGGTCATGAACGAGCCGCACGACCTGGCCTCGGTGGACACGTGGGCCGCGACGGTGCAAAAGGTGGTCACGGCCATCCGGGGCGTCGCGCCGACGAGCCTGGTCCTCATCCCGGGCAGCAGCTACTCCTCGGCGGGGGCGCTGCCGACCGAGGCCGGCCCGGCGCTGCTCAAGGTGGCCAACCCGGACGGGACCACGGACAACCTCATCTTTGACGTGCACAAGTACCTCGACAGCGACAACTCGGGCACGCACACCGAGTGCGTCACCAACAACATCGCCAACGCGTTCCAGCCGCTCGCCACGTGGCTGAGGTCGAACAAGCGCCTGGCCATCAACACCGAGACCGGCGGCGGCAACACTGCCAGCTGCCAGAAGTACCTGTGCGAGCAGGTTGCCTTCCTCAAGAACAACACGGACGTGTTCATCGGCGTTGTGGGCTGGTCTGCTGGTGGGTTTGACTCGACGTACGAGCTGGTGGAGACGCCCACGCATAATGGTAACAGCTGGACTGATACCTCGCTTGTCAAGTCCTGTCTGGTGGGTGCATAACCGCTTCGGGGCCAATTCTGACGATCGGAAATGTTGTGGGCTGGGATATAGCTTCGTTGGGTTCTTGTACCTAGAGCTTGTTAGCTCTGTGAAGACCTGGTGTCCGAGACGCGGTGATGAATTCATTTAATATTATCTGCCGCATTTGTTTCTCAAGCTGTTTCGTGCCATACCAACCATTGTTTGCAAATGAGGGCCGATTCTCTAGTCTCCAGAAATTGACTTGTCCATCTACGCGACTCCTTTCATGTACCGCTTCGAATCGCCCTAGAGGCCAGCCTTCGTGTCACATGATCGCGTGTCAAACAGTCCAAAAACCCCATGCCAAAAATTGTGTGTGCTTCCACAGCTGCTAAATCAATACCATGCCAAAAGTAAAGCCCAAAATGGCGGGTATCATCATGAAGCTCGTCATCATTCCGCCGCTTCTGGCTCCTGCGCCGCCATTGCCGGGCAGCTCCTTGGCTAGACTGGCGGTCGCGCTGCCCGTGGCTAGAAAACAGCTTGCTGTAGCGCATTTGTATCCGCTCGGGCAGCACCCTGCAGTCGGGCCCGCGTCCGAAGGACACAGCGACCAACCGCCGGCGCAGGTGCCCTCTGAGGTTGTGGTGGGAACGGCCGTCACGGGCACCACAATAGTCTCGTCGCCAGACATGATGGTGGTGGATGCTGTGGATGGGCAGGACGTCACGTGGCAATCGCGGCCGGTCTGGCAGCAGCCTCCGCCGTAGACGGCTGAACAAGCGTAGAATCCAGTGGGGCAGTAGCCGGGGGGTGTGGTCAAGGTGCTGATCGAGGTTGGGCGGACTGGTGCACCTGGGCTAGAGGATGTCTCTGTTGAGGTTGTTGACGTCGAACTGGCTGTTGTCGAGGTCTGTGGCGTAGTGGTTGAGCTCGAGCTTGTGCGAGTGCTTGATCTCGTTGTCGTGCTCGCAGATGGAGGCACAGTGACCGTGACCACAGTCGTTGTTGGTGATCCGTTGGTCGTCGAGATCAGGGTGCTTGTCTGCGTCACAACGGTCACCGTAGCGGTTGCACTTTGCACGCCTGTAAACTTTGTTAGAAACCCAATGGTTCCTTTAGATAGGCAACACACTCACATCCAATGCTAGCACAGACGTAGCCAGGGATACAACACCCGCCACCAATGTCTGAAGGACACCCTTCCTGAGATCCTGAGCAGGCGATTGAGCCAGTGCAACTTATGCCATCTGGGCAACATCCCACTGGTCCCAAGCCGGTGTCGGTAATCTGCACGCACTCTGTTCCCGTCTGGCAACAGCTGTTAGGGAAGCCGATGGCCGAGCAGTCTGACGTTCCCGTTGGACACGCGAACTGTCTCTTTTCCAGTCTCGCCATGGCATTCTTGGCCCTTTGAAACAGGTGCCAACCGCTTGCGCCATCCTCATTTTCTCTCGTCGCCAAGTGTGAGTCAAAATGTGGTGCGAAAGGTGCGCGGTATGATATCGAAGCCGATGAGTTGGCCGCCAGTAGCTCCTCTTCTTCCACGTCCAAGACCCCCTTTGCCAGCATGGCTGGTTGTGCTTGCGTCCCAACCTGCGCCACCTCCTTGTCATCCTGACTGAATGCAAAGTACTCATGCAGCAGCTTCTCGCCTGCGTCGGGGCTCAACTTCCGAATAGCTGTTGGCAGTCGCTGTCCGTCGGCTTGGCTCTTGCCAAGCTGAGCTGCCACGAGCAGCAGCAGCGAGGCTGGCAGCCTTGTGAGGAGTGCGAATGGTCGCATCGTGATGTCCACACTGAGATTGGCTCCAACCAAGTGCAGGCGATGGGAGGAAGTGAGGCGTTCGTTATGTCGGACCGGAGACCCGCGGCTGCGTCAAATCCTCCCAAAATTCCGGGTTGAATTGAGTTTAGCCCACAAAAATGTCCATGGCAGATGATCAGAGATGCAGGCGGTTGAGAAAAGCCACAATGAAAGATAAAGTGAAAGTTTCCAGATTGGCCGCGATGATGAGGTGGCAGAGTGTGGCAACCATCTTCTGAGGTGCGTCAGTGGGCAAACCTGGTCCTGTCGTTACGAGGTGGCTGGGAGAGGTGACCATGAGTGGATCACCAGCACACTGACGTTTCACCGCTACAGACGGGGCGCCATGCTTGAATTGACATTTGATTCCGTCGAGAACGTAAATCGTAAATTGTACGTTCAGCATGTCAACGCGTGGCAGACAGGCCTGACAGGAAAGTGTCTCAGTCATTCTTGCATGCGCAGCTGCAGCTGCTGGGGTCGGCAGCCCAGTGACAGGGGTGGTTTGGGCGTCACCGATGAACCTCGCGGCCAACCCCTAACCCTTTTACAAGCAGACCCGGTGTCGAGGTTTGGGGGGGGGGGGGGGGCGGCGGCGGCTTCATTTCTTGTCCCCACCCCATGCATCATCAAGGCCTTGACTACATGATTGCATAGGTAGTCCAGATAGTCTACCATTTGCACCATCGATCCTAAGTAATCAAGTACTGGCATCTCGACTTAGGTGCTTTTAGTGCTGTTGAGGCTCTCTCCTCCAACCATTCCGCACGAATTTGAAGAACACGCCTCACGAACCGGCGTCTTAGAGCACTTGAGGCCTTCTATTATCAGTTTGGAAAATCCAGTATGCAGGTTTCAGACCAAAAGGATTGATCATGGTTTGAGCTTTATACCATGGTCGCATTGTTTCCGAGAGCACACATTGCGTACCGAACAAGGGTTTTAGCCCGACCTGGACAAGTTGGTTAGCAGCCCTGTGGGCGCCGAGTTGGACATTGAATGCTTGGTAATAATAGAATAGCATCAACTCGAGCAAAGTCCCAAGTTTCGGAAGCTACCAATGCAGGGATCCATTCCAAGGGATTGTGAGAAAGCCGGAGCTCGGGCGGCTGGAGTAATGCTGGTCGAGTGTTCAGTTCGAGATACCCCAGA
Organism: Diaporthe ilicicola; assembly: GCA_023242295.1. Taxonomy (NCBI): domain Eukaryota; kingdom Fungi; phylum Ascomycota; class Sordariomycetes; order Diaporthales; family Diaporthaceae; genus Diaporthe; species Diaporthe ilicicola. The sequence continues at coordinate 29,537 of JALPVH010000053.1, read as the reverse complement.
GCAGACTCGAGGTGAGAGAACATGCAGCCGTGTTGGTTTCAGAGCGAGGTTTCTCATAATTCACTAAGTTTTCGAGCAAATAACCCAGATCCTCGTCCTCGAGATATTTCTGAAGGACCGGATGAGCAAGCATTGTTCGGATGAGTTGCTGCTCTTCGTCGTCAGACAGGTCACCTATACCTAGGTATTAATCTCGGACGCCAAGATATCGATTGGCTGAGACTTTGATATGTGATGCGGCGTGTTCGGATTGGCCCCTAGGTCGAGAAGCAGACTGATATTATTGGAAATGTAGGGCATCTGAAGGGAGTGTATGCTTTCTTTATGAAAACGGAGATTCGCAGAGCAAAAAACAGAGGGCGCAGAGTAAACCGACTATCGCTAATAAAACGCAATATTGAAATATTACTGTAAATAACCACCGGTAGCCAGCGCTTTCTAACCCTCCTACAACTAATTGCTACAGGTAAATCTGGCTATAGAGGACCTCGTCGGCAATAACGGCGGCAAGGAGGAGGTTTAAAACGAGATTATAGTTTATATAGCCGAGGGCCGAGGCACCCCCTAAACTATTATAGATTCGAGCAATTAGGTACCCTAGCGAGTATAGCGATAGTTCGGTATAATTATAGTAAAGAGGATATTCGGGTATAATAGCTGCAGAGTTAATATAATAGTGTATATATAAATTTGGGTGGTGGGCGTTATATACTGGGGCCTATATATACCTTTATACCCTCTGTTTTTTGCTCTGCGAATCTCCATTTTCTTCTTTATTTAGACATTGAGCCGAGACAGTCATCCCCAAGCCATTGGTCATGAACACTTTTATGAATTCTAAGAGCCTGCATGACTTTGGTTACCTGTTGTGGGCGCAGGTTGGTCTCGGAGACGACATTCCAGAACAAAGATCCATGGGCTTGTTAGACTGACCATAGAAGGGGTGCGAACGGCTCTGCAGCGAGGTTAGGGCATGGCGGTTCTACCGTAGCCATACTACTATACAATACTACCCGCCACCAAAGCTTCCAGCGTTTGTTGCAGTCTTGGTTTTCCTCGTCGAAGAACCTCGTATGAAACACACAATGATCTGCAGCATAACGCGCAAGACAGAGAGCATATATGTTGTCCTGTGTGCGAGAAGCCTGGATTTGTGTGATGATGTGTCCGAAATCAATTTGAGAAGGCCGCGCACGTTTCTGTTCTCGCGATCTAACGTGTTGAACCAGGCGACTGAGACCCGGACGAGATCGCCGTGTGGCTTCAACCACGTTTTTCCAATACGTGTAGGCTTTGGGGATTCCTGGTGACCATCATCCTTGAATCGAAAATGGGCAATTGGAGATATGTGACACACGTAGCTCCAGTAAAATTCTCGGCGTCCTCGAGCGTGAAGTGATACTGTATCGTCCTTTGACTGGCGGCCGGCGAGAGTAAGTGTTGAATGACACTGTGGTGTATGAAGCGAACTTTGCCGTCCTCCTCACCGAGGTCAAGCAGGTTTCCTCCACAAAGTGATATAAGTTGTGTACCATCTTGAGCAATACTGGCAAGGTTCCAAACTCGCTTGCCGATAGTGACACATAGGGCAACTCTTATCTCTTCAATTCTAAGGGGATTTACAGCCGACGACACCAATTTCATGATCCTTCACTTATACCGAGTATCGATGATTCCCTCCGGCGCCCGCTCGAACGCTTCCGGTAGGTCCTTTGGAAGATGAGTGATAAGGTTCAGGATCTGATCATCCGTGACAATATTTCTCGATCCGGCAGGGAAGATTTCATCAAGCTGAGCTGAAGCCCACAAATACCTGTCAGCAGTTGTTTAGTGACACGATATTCATTAGGATGCAGTGCCCACTTACATTCTTTATGCCCCTGCTACGAGTTGCTTCCTCACTAGTCCCTCGATGTCTGGATGAGATATCTGCCGGCATTTATTCGTGTGATTTCTCTCGCAATGTAAGCCTCAAACTGTTCTTCGTGTTCTAGGTTATCATGGGAAATGGAGAACTGCGGCGGGACATGCGTCTTAGCCATGAGATGAAACTTTGAATCCGATGTCATAGCGACTTGAATAGCACAACAGAACAACTCGGGACTGCATCAAGCGTCTGAGACCGTCAAAAACATCAGTGACGTCGACATCGCAACAATCCTCAAGTCCATCCATGATAGCGACGTATCTTTTATCCTTGGGAAGAAGCTTGAGAATAAAATCAAGGATGCTATACGGATCAAAAGCATTCATCCTTGTGCTAATTTGCTCGCCCATTTTCCATGCCGCAGATTCCGCCGGCAGGTTGTCGAGCAAGCTGAAAGCAATGCTCCCCAGTATGTTCCCGGCTTTGAGACTGTTCGGTTCCTGAGCCGTGCAGAATGCGTAGGCACATGCTTGCTCGAGGTTGAGTAGCGCAACTATATTTGCCATCGACATCGTTTTCCCGCTGCCTACATAGCTTGCCACTGACGCAAAGCGTGGCAGTCGTCCGTATATTGGAAACCGGGGGTGTCGAATATCCATTGGCAGGTCCCTTTCTCGCGCTGGCGTCTCCATCGTGTCACAAAGTCGTTCTGAAAAGGTGAGAGTTGGCGCAATAGCTGTTGCTTCAAGTCGTGATATCTTCCATTTTCTACGCCAGTGGCTATTTTGATAGCCAGGACCTGAGCGTTTTGCTCGATCAGACAGCCCCACTGATCCAGCTCTTTCTGAACAGCACCGAACTCCGAATCGAATTATGACTCCAGAGATGCGAGAACCTGGGCGCCGAGATTTCTCTGACCAAAGATGACGACTTTGTCGCAAAGCTTCATGAGTACGACTAGATATTCGCAAAAATATGTCTGCAGCGCCTTCGACTGGGGCAACAAGTGAGCGAAGTCTTCATGAAGTGCCCATGAGGTACCGAGCCTCATGAAAAGTGTCGAGAACTTTTTAAAGTAACTCAGATAGTTTTTGGCGATCTATAGTATGTTAAGTTAGGAGCAACTTGGGTAAATGAGGATGGAGTTGTGTATATCTAAATATCTCGGGACACTGAAGGTCGACTCACTGTCATTGCCAACCTGACCGCACTCCATACGCCCGTCGCAATGAGATTCTGCGGAGCCCCTTATCAAGCGATCGCCGATTCTGGCGAAGGTTTGAAGGCGAGACAAGAAGCCGCCAATTTTGGTCGCATGTGGTCTCCAAGACCGGTGGCGGCGTGCTCCCTCCTGGTTGATCTCCTCGGTCACCTTGATCACATCTCGTCACAGATATCTGGTGGCTTGTCGCATTTTGCATGCGTCAAAACTCCCTTCTCCGCTCAGCGTCGAGAGACTGTGCGAACTCCGAGATTACCAGCCCAAGGGCGCGCCTCGGGCTTCAACCGGCCGCTCAAGGCAAAATGCTTTGACACGATCTCCATCGGCACTGCCAAGACTTCCGCAACAGTGGTTTGGGGCTTTCACGACAAAAACTTGGATGCAGAACTTTTCTCCACGCAGTAAACCTGCATGATGATTGAGGAAAGAACACTAAGCACCTCATGGAACAGTCGCACAGAATCTGCCTGATGCAGCCTCTAATCACTGACAAGGTGTAACGTACCTATACCTTTCCGAACTTGGTTCTTCAACAGGGCATGCAATATATCTGCAGGGGCTGCAACGATGACTGCATGCAAGGGATGCAAGCGCGCCCTGCTGAGTGGTTGGATAAGCCTGCTGCACGTTGGAGCCTGTGAGGATGTGGTGGCGCATGCTCCATTTCAGACTTGGGGGCGCAGCCTGCAGTGAGACATTGTGGATGGCCTCGGGCTTTCTGAAATCGAGATGGGGATGTGGACAAATGATCAAGGCGAGACACATCGCTGCAAAAGCCGGCTCTCTGCAAGGCACAACCAAGCTTTTCACAAAGCGCAGGAAATGGTTGGAGCTACATCACAAAAATGACGCCTGAATCGCCCATTTAGGATTGATCGCCTGTCTGCAAGAGGTATTGCCACGAATACTCGACAAACAAATCTCTATTCCATCGCGAAGGAGGGCAAAGGACACGCCAAACAGCCCAAGAACGCTACCAACAGAACCCTTCCTTCCCCTAATTTTTGGTCCGACCTCCCCCAAGGAGGAAAATGCACTTCCCCACCCCCTTGATTTCATATTTACCAAACTACTGCATCTTCTCGTGAGTGGCCATGAGAGAGCCTGGAACAGTGCTGTTAGTCGTGGTGTGCTCATGTACGAGGGCAGCATGATGCAGAGTGGAAAGAACTCACCAATAAAGGTCGTGACCAGACGGGACCGGACCTGGCAGATATCCTCGGGTACCAGCCAGATCGTGGCGCCCATCTTTCTCGCAATCGAGATACTCAGCTTGGCGTTGAGGTAGGCATCGTCGTCCGTGCGCCCGGGCGTGACGAGATCGTAGTCAACATAGCTGCTCTTCATGCCGTTCAGCACGTCTAGCAGGAAGACGCCGGTGCCGATGCTGCCATCCTTGAACGAGCGGATGGCCGAGTTCTTGCCGCCCTTTCGGGACATGTCGTTTGCCCACTTGACCATTTCGGGGTCGGTGATCTCGCGCTTGCCAAGCCGTTGTGCAAGAGCGCCTAGTGTGACAGTAATGTTCTTGCGCATCAGTTGCCACACCAGGCCGAGAGTGAGAGTTTTCTGCCCGTCTGTGATATCTGCACCTTGGATACCGACCAGGGAGAAGCCGTTCTGCTTTCCTAGCTCGATAGCATAATTTGTGTTCTCGACGGCCTTGAACCGCATCAACTCGCCACCGTGCGCAGGGGGCTTGTTGACATGCCGCCAGTTGACCGAGCCCTTGATGACCTTGTCGTAAGCTTGCAGTAGTACTGAACCGTCGCGTAGGTCATCGAAGAAGGACTGGACTGCAGGTTGGACGTCAAGGCTATTGAGCCACAGTGTGAAGACTCTGGCCTCGCGCTCGCCTTCGGCATCGAAATCGTCCACTTGCTGCTTCTCCTCTTCCGTGATAGGGTCGAGGCAAGGGTGAGTGTTGAACAAGTTTGCAACAAAAGCAAGGTTGAGCTTGGGGTTTCCAGCAACGAGAGACTTGGGAGTCAGGAACTTGCGGCAGCTCAGCTTGTCGGCATCTTGGAGAACCTCCTCGGCACGCTGCAACAGGTCCCGTGTTTGCAGAGGAGCTCTTGTGCAGCCATACTCAGCGCCGATCTGTGCAAGAAGGACGGCGTAGTTCTCGCCATCCTTCACGTCGGTGGAGAAGTTGGCCACGCGGCGGGGCCAGTTGGCGGCTTTGAGATGGTAGTTGACCCAGCGCAGAAGAATCTGCTCTGGAGGCAGCCTCAGGAACTGCTCCAATGTCTCGTCCTCCTCCAGCAGGCGGTACAGCTCGGGGTGCAGCTTAATGTCAATCTTGCCCAAAAGACCCCTTCGGATGACCTGCCAGATCAGGCCCAGGATCAGATGCTCACGGACCTCGATGATATCCCCACTGCCAATATTGACGACGGAGCAGCCGATACCCTTGGCGGACTCGATGACGATGTTGTTGTTCTCGGTCATGTGGAAAGCATTCAGCTTCTTGATCTTCCGGCCGGCGACGTTCAGCACACGCTCATCGATGGTATCCGGCACGCTGTCGTTGATGAGCTTGGCTAGGACCAAGCCATCGCGGCACTCGTCGAACATCTCGAAGGTGTCGGTAGGGAAGGGCAGGCGGTCGCCAATGTCGGCATCTCCGGCAAGGACGGCATTGATGTGGCGGGTGAACTCGGTGCGCTCGTCCTCGTTGATGGTGTGAGTGATGTTGGCATTCGACCCCTGGACGTGGATCTTGCCGCTGATACTGGACTTGGAACCATGCCCGCCACCGGCAGCCCCGGTGCGCTGTGCGACTATGCTGCTGGGAGAGGCTGGAGGCGCGGCGCCACCTGTGCGCATGGCGACCTGGGCGGGAGAAGATTCTCGGAGTTTCGCAATGAGCTGTTGTTGTGATCAGCAACACAATCTGACTGTATGCGTATCTGCCTCTGTACGTACGCCAACATAGTCCTCCAGCTCGACCCGCCTGGAGGAGTCGAGCTCAACCTCCTTGAGTGCTTGTCGCACGACATCGTATGGCTGTCGCTCGCTGGTCTGGGTTGCCTTGATGGTGGTGGCCTCGTCTAGGTAACCCTTGTCGTCGACATCAAGCTTGCGGAAGGCGTCTGCCAGGCCGAATATGTCGTTCTGCTGGAACTGAGGAAATTTCCTGTGTCGAGGGTGAGATGGTCAGCCCCTTGTTCGAGATGCCTCAGTTCGGCTCAGCCCAGCTCCGGCGTTCCTGCGCGAGGAGATTGGGTTGGGGAGAAGGGGGGAGGGGGATGCGGGGCTCCTACCTCTGCAGCTTGAGGACATTCATGATTGCTTCCGTCTGCACTCTGTTCTGTTGCTGATTGGAAATGCTGGATGCGATAATATTCTGGAAAAGAAAGTGGCAGGTCGTTCAGCGTGTGAGGCAAAGGAAATGCGCAGCCTAAAGGAGGTCGGTCGTAAAGTCAGGTCGGGTCGAGTCGCAAGTGGGGGTGTAAGCTTGAGGAGGGATCACTCACTCACTCGCCCGCCCAGGAGCTCTCGGGTGACTGGCGGGGCACATGGGAGCGGGCAGGGCCAGCGGCATACAGTAGACCCTATGACGTCTCTCCTCTCTAACAAGGCCCAGCTTGGGCTTGGAGATGAGCCAGGGGCAGCAATCAAGTCTCGCTTCCTTAGGCACCTCTGACCAGCAATGCGCAAGCAAGCGCACAAGCGCCACAGCGGGTTTACGCGTACCACGTTCTACCCGCAGCAGGCCAAGCGGGCTGCCAAGAGGGCCTGACGACGCATCGTTAGGCAGTCATGTTCTGGATCCGACCGGTTTTAGGTTCGCATTACCCAGACCCAACTCAATGCCGCCGCCCACTGCGCATAAGAGATAGTGGGGTACTTTTGCCCGTGCATGTATCCATCCCGGGCTTCTTGTAGACCTGAGGTATCTCTTTATCTGTCCGCATGAATTTCGCTAGACGACGACTTGACTTCCGCGAGGACCGCTCAGGATTTTCTACACTCAAAGCTCGAGTCCGTAGAAACTACACATACATCCTCACTGTCGCTGCCTTTGTCAAAAAACAGTCAGGAACTTCCTGAATCTTGTCTAAGATAACTGGAAATTCAAGTATCGTTTCATGAATCATCGAAGTCGATGGGAAGCTGTGAACACAAAATAATCTATACTTCTTTCGTGCGCAAACTCTGACGTCTGTGTTCTGCCTCTCAGGCTCAGTGGCCCAAGACAAGACTCGACCATTTTCACTGGTCAAATGTGCTTCCCTTGCCTCAATAGCCTCATCCACCTCGGGACATCTTCCGTGTGATATATTACCCACCATTTGAACCGTGTCCGTCAAAAATCAACCCTCCCGTGTGAATAAGTGGATTTCCCTGGACGACGAAGACGAACGGAATCGCCCTTTTCACACAGGTCTCTCTAAACGTCCCGACTCGGCTTACAGAAGCCCATTATCTGGACGGAGTCTTTAATTTTTCTCTCCTCCTTCAGCGCTATCTGCGGCCTTCATCTCAACAGCGTGATCAGAGTCTCCCCAGTTGAGATTTTTGAGATGGCAAGCAGCAGCACAACCCCACTCTGCAAAGTCTGCGAGGACCCCCTCGTCACACAAGTCGACGGCGGCGACGGCGACGGCGAGGTCCCCGTGCAGGACGACCTGGAACTGCCCTGCGGCTGCCACTACCACTGGCAGTGCCTCCTCGACCAGGCCAGCCACATAGCCCTCCAGCTCACCTGCCCCTCGTGCGACAAGTACCTGCCCTCCAACAGCTCGGGCCCCTCGGTGACCAACCCCGTCTACCACACGCCCCAGCAACAGGCCACGATCCGGACCCGCTACGCCTCAGAGGACGGCGTCGAGGAGGACTACGACATCCTGCCCACGCTGACCGAGGAGGTCTACCTCGAGTCGCACCCGGACGAGCGGCGCCCGCGCGCCTTCCAGACAATGTGCGGCGAGGGCGACGTGCTGGGCGCCGTCGAGCTGCTGGGCGACGCCGCCGCCGACGGCGCCGACGTCCCCGCCATCCTGCAGTACCGCGACGCGCTCGCCCGCGGCAGGACCGCCCTGCACCTCGCCGTCGAGAAGGGCCAGGAGGAGGCCGTCTGGCTGCTGCTGTTCCTCGGCAGCCCGGGCCTCTCGCTCGACAACTTCCCGCAGCAGGCCCTCAGCGCGGCGCAGGGGATGGGCCTGGACCGCATGCCCCCGCGTGGGGAGGATCTCCGCGCTGCCCGTGACGATGACGGCCGGACGCCCGAGGACTATGCCAGGGCCTTGCCTCACCTGTGGGAGCGGTTGGTGAATGCTGGTGTGCTGAGGCCTTGACGAGGGTCTCGTTACGGAACTATCCATTATGGACTCTAGCACAAGAGGTTGGACCCTGACAGCATTTGTTATGGACTAGGTACCAGGCATTTGCCAATGGCACAGCAGCCTGTTCTAACTGAGCCGTGGCAACCAAAGTCTTCGACGCAGGACTCTGCGTAATTCTGTACTGGACCATCTGTGGCATCAGATCTATAATCAAGTCAATTAATGTCTTAGGTATCAGAGAGAAATCACAGAACAATTGAAACCCAATGCCCCTTCTCAACTTCCTACCTAGGTATATTTGCGTGCAGTCTATTGTAGAAAGAAAGCCACGCCAAAGGAATTGTCGTATTGCAGGGGTAGAATTACGACAGTCGTATTGCAGTCGTATTGCAGTCGTATTACAGGGATCGTATTTTAGGGCGCCCCATGGGAACGAACCACAGCCAGATCGGATGGTCATCTCTCAAGGCGCTTCAACGCAGATCTCATGGGTTTGGTTACTAGTCGTCCACAATGTGATTTCAATCACCTGGATGTCACTAGCTAGCCCTGGGCAAAGTAATATAGTCCTCATTCAGAGCCATCTCTAATTGCCATTAATCTTGGCGATCTAGTTCCACTCGAGAGCAACGCCATCTTAGCCAAACTCCCCGAAAGAAAGCCAGCGGTATCTGTACTTCAACAAAGCGAGCAAGACAAAAACGCCCAGTCAGCGCCCGCCACCAAACCTAGCCCAACACAATCTAAAAGTCCAGCCCGCCGTCTAAATAAACAACACTATCTCCCTTGTGTGTCCGCGTGCATGTTCCAAAACCAAAGACAGGTCTATCACCTTCTGCTCGCGTCCCGCCCCTCTCCCTTCCTCGAGAGCAGCTGGCTCATGAGAAAGTGCGCCACATCCTCGTCCGCCCAGTATGCCATATGACTGGCAATGGTGTTGATAGGGTTGAAGTCCAGCGCTCCCTCCTGGATGCTGTAGTCGACCCGCCCGTTCCTGTTGAGCGCCCGCACCTTCAACTCTTCCTTTCTGATTCGAGCCGCCTTATTCTCCTGCGCCAGCCAGTCCTCCGTCTCGGTCTCATCCTGTGTGCTGCCCTCCTCCTTGATCGCGTCTGCCCGGCCCTTCTGGAATTTGCTGTACAGCGTCTCCAGGTCGTCGTCCAACAGCGTCAAGTCGTTGCCGCTGATGCTCTTGCGTCCGCCTCCGTCCTCGGCCAACTGCCTCTTCCGCTCTGCAGCTTTCTGGCTGAGGCTTGTTGTCGAGTCCTGCCGGGAGATGACGCCAGCCGAGGTGGAGATGTTTGTCCCAGCACCTGGGCTCGGCGTATGATGCTGCTGTTGCTGCTGCTGCTGCTGTGAAGCGGTGATCTGCGCAACGTCTTCCTGGGTCAGACCCAGACTGCGGTTGAGTAGGGTGTTGGCCAAACCCGCACTGAAGTTCGCCCACATCCCGCTGACGCTTTGCCCGACCTTGGCACTGATGCCTGAGATGCCCTGGGGAGCTACAGCGCCAAAGATACCCTTCTTGGTGTAAGGCAGATTCTGGGGCTTCAAAGAGGACATGGCGGGTGAAATGAGGGGCTCAACACGATACGATATAGGATCGGATGGGTAGAAGATGTTGAACATCTGGGACATTTTAGGTGACGACACAGAATAAGGTAGGCCCGTAATAGGAGAGATGCGATGGTGCTCCACGGCCAGGGGCGCTGTGCGGAAGGGATCATCGCTTGAGTCTGGGTCAAAAGGGCTGTTCGCCGGTAGGCCATCTGTGAGATGCCGTGCACCGATCGTCCTAGTCCAATTAGCATCATGCCATATACAAGGTGTAATTTCTTTGGAATTGAGACACTTACCGTCCTTTTAGCATCTGGAATAATCCAATGGGAGAGCCAAGGCAGTAGAAGTCATCGACTTCAAAGTCGAACGTCAAGTCTCGCGGATCTTTTGTCGCGGGCTTTCGGGCCTCAGATGGCCAGATTCTCAGCGGGTTCTTAGATTGCACAGCTGGTTTCTGCGTCTCCTGCTGACGGCAGAGGATATCAAACATGATCGCAGATCCGAGGGAATGACCCATAATGTGAACTTTACCCTTGAAGCCAGGATTTCTCTCAACGAAGAGATTATATATCCTGTTAGCCTCCTTGAAGACTATCTCGGATATCTGCTCTCTATAAGCGCTCTGGTATAGGAGCACGTCCAATGCTAGGTCGGAGATAAGTGACCGTGCGAACGCCACGCCCTCAATCGTGATGTCGTCAAGTGAAGGATCTGGGGCCTTTGAGTCAGCAGGTACTCCTCATATGAGCGGCTAGCACTTACACTCGTCTTCCTCGGTCGTTGCAAGGCCAATATCCTGCTCGCTCCTCTTTTCTTCGCGTTTTCTGGGGAAGTCCAATAGATGACGCCAGCACACGGGCAGGACTTGGACGCGAGAATTACCAGGACCTCCGCCGATTTCCGAGTTGAGCGCCCTGAGATCCTCAGAAGTGGTATAAACAGATTTGATCGTCTTCCGCAACGTGTTGACATCGTGGACGAAGTTGACACTCTCCATTCGCAGCCCAAGTAATTGGCCAATGCCGTGTGTAATCAAGACAAGATGCTCAATCTCACGGCCCTGAGTTTCGCCGGCTGGTGCGTTGTAGTCGTCCTGTATTTCCTTTTCCTCTCTTTTCCTGACTGCTTCTTCCTCCTGGTCAACATCACGGTTTTCGCTCTCCAGCAATGACGAAATCTGCTGTTTGAGACTATCACCTCGGCTGTCAATCTTTACCGCCGCCTCATCCTCCTCCCCGCTCACGTGTGCTACGTCAATGGAGTCGGACCTCGTCGTCGGTGGCGCTGATCTTCTTTTGCGTGACTTGTCGAGCTGTTCTCCCGGTGATGTAGGCGCCTTTTCATCTTTGGAGGAGTCTGTCTTCGGCTTGCTTTTGCCAGGCTCTGTATACCCACGGACAAGCTTGGCGCCACTCATATAGCCTCCTCCAGCAAACCGTTCGTACATGGTCGAGGTCACCCATGATAAAACGCCGTCAGAATTGAGCCACGCCGTCGTGGAGTCCTGATATGTTGTTACCGAGTTCATCCAGGCACCAAACAGCCGGTGTGTCTGTGGCTGAGGAGGTGGTCCCATCGACTTCAGGGACAGGTCAGCTTGTGCAGCAGCCTGGGCCCTGAGATTATCAACAGATGCCTTCGGAGTCACATCTCCCTTCTTCGGTTTGGAGTCGCTTCGAATTTTTGGGGCTATCCAGGAATTAATTCTCCGTCGTTTGCTGGGCCGCTCTTCCAACTCACCAGGATAGAGCCATGGTTTGCACTTGAGATAGCCCTCCTCCAATTGCGCGGCGAGGTTCTCCTCGCATGGACGAAGAGTTGAACCCTCTTGATAGAACCAACTGCCACGGCGCACGTCGTAGACAGGACCTAGCCAGTAAACCGGTGCTAGCTCTCGTTTTTCTATGTCGACATCGAAAAGAAAGTCTTCGTGGACCGGAACCTTCGTTCCACTAGGTGTGTCGCTTCCTTCATTCTCTGAAGAGAAAGCCCTGCGTGGCCCAGAGAAATTCCTGGTTGGGCCCGAATTACTCCGATCTCGTTCGATTTCTGTGCTCTCTAGGACGCCCTGGTATGCAGTTTCTATGGATCGTGTATCGTTGCTGGAGAATGAGACCCATTTTTTGGGAGCTTGGGGTGGTTTCTCGTCGGGTTTCCTTTTACCCTTGATAAGTTGTGGCTTCCGCTTGGGGACCTGGGAGTTTATATGTTAGCTACTTGCCAGCAGACTTGGGCGTGGAGACCTACATCAACGGCATGGAACCACTGGACCTTCAGCGGGGGGCAGTCTGGAGGATATTTCCTGGCACTGATGCCGTATATGGGGTTGATGCTGTGGTCGCCTCCCTGGTTGGTTGGCTTGGGCGTGGGAGGCGGGTGTGGTTCCCTGGGAGTCGGCGTCGAACTTCGACTGACAGACCATGGATTGATGGAATCCACCGCAGAAGCCCAAGTTGACTTCTCTGCCTTCTTGTCGGCACCGGATCCAGAGGCCATATTCTTATGCCATACGGATGACGCTTGTAAGGGAAACCAGCTCCTGACAGGCTGGCGCCTGGCGCGTCTCCCTAACACCCGCCTCCAGGCGCTGGACACTGCAGAATTCTGCGGCGCCAACGTGGGAGAAAGGGGCACGTAGCACGGCCGTGATCGATGGGGACGAGTTGTGGTCGCGATTCGCAGTGTCCGAGCGGACGGCTGAGTCGTGTACGGAGGGGTTTGTCGTTGTCACGTCGTCAATGTAGCTACTATAGCTAGCTGTTGGCCAAGGGCGACAAGGGACGGAGGCAGCTGGGAAAGGGAAGGCAGCATGAATCAGCTTGATGTGGCGTCGCAGAAGAGGGAACGTGCATGTGACAAAGGCAGAAATGCGAGGATGGGACGAGGATTCTTGTATCAAAAGGTCATGCTATGCCCGCTCGGGTTTGCGCCACAGCAAGAAGTTCATAAATAGAAGTAGGGAAAATGGATGTCTTACTCCCAGGCGCGGCGGCCCCCAATGAGGGCCTGTGGATGCGACCACGCGGCACCTCCCTCGGCTGGGTTGGATGCGTCCTGACAGTTCCGAAGGAGCTATGACGTCCCTGGACTTCGGCCCGCCACCTGCCAATTCAGGGGTAGATCGGCCGGCAGCAACCGAGCTCCCAGGCACTAAAGCACGCCTAATCCGGGACATAAAGGGGAAGGGCACAGAAATACGGAAATAAAGGGGTTGATAAGGGTTATATTTTCTAAGTTTTAACTATCTGCTTACCCCTATTAAACCCCTATATAGCCGCCTAATCGGATACACAAGCTAATATAATACCACTTTTCCTTTTAAATTAAAACTATAAGGTTCTTAAAATTATTAATAATCCTCCGGTTAAAATATCCGGAAAAATATATAAAGCTAAATAAGTAATCTTAAATAAATTAATATCCCTTTAATCTTTCGGTTAGAATTTATATTTAAAAAATATTATAAAGCCGATAAATTAATATTTTAAATAATCCACCCTTAATTTATCTTTTAAATATCTTTATAAATATAATATAATAAATTTCGGGATTAAAAAAGGTATTATTTTATAAAGAATATTCGGGTATATACCTTTATAATATAATAAAATTTTTATTATATTAAATACTAATAGGTATATATAGGCTTATTAGTTACCTTAATCCGAAATATTAGCTAATTTATACTTTTATTTAAGCCTTAATATTAATTACTATATATAATCTAATTAATAAGCTTATTATTATTTAAGTATACCCTTTTTATTTAGCTAATTAACTTTTTTTTTAATAGTAAGGTATTTTTATTATTATTTTTAAATAATATATTATTTTCGGCTATAAGGTTATTCTTAAATATAGAATTATTTTTAAATTAAATATAGCCTAATAGGTTCTTTAAATTAAAGGGTAATATATTTAAATAGTCTTTAATATATTAATTTAAATTAGGGTTAGAAAACTTTTAAATATACTTTAAATATTATAATGCTATAAGATTTATTAAGTTTTTAGATTTTAAAAAGCTTTTTTATATTTATAGTTATTATATATAGTTATTTTTTAAAGAAGATAATACTTATTATTTTTAATTTTAGATTATCTCTTTAGCTTTTCTTTATCTTTTTATATTATATATAATTTTAACCTATTATTTAATTCTTTTAATTATAATTTTAATTTTATAAATTATAGCTTTAATTTATCTCTGCCTCTTTAAGTTATATATAATTTTAGCTTAATATTTATATTTTTAAATTATATCCTTAGCTTATATAGCGTTATATCTTTCCTATTTCCGAATTATATATTTTTTAGCAGCTTACTTTATTAGTTGCCGGTCTTTATAGGCCTTTTATTTAATTATATATATTAGTATTTATAATTTAGAATTATAAATTCTTTTATTTATATCTTTTAAATTTACTAATTCTTATATAAATTAATTTATTTATCTTTTAATTTAATTTAATAAGTATAAATCTTAATTAAATTTTATTATTATTATTATTACGGCCTAAATAATTAATTAAATATATTTATTAGTTATTATCCGGTTATTAATATTATAAAACGCTATATTATATTAGGCCTTTAATACCCTTAATAATATATCTTAAATTAATTAGTATATTAAGATTTTCTTTTATTACTTTTATATTTATATTAATTTAAATTATATATATTTAATAACTTTTATTATTATTAAAAATATTTTTCTAATAATCTTAACCTTAGTCCTGGAGCTTAGTTTTTATATTATATTAATTAGTAATTATTCTACCCTTTAATTTCGGTAAAACTCCCCTTTATTAGGGTTAAGCGGGTTAAAGCTTAAATTATCTATATTTATTAAAGCTCCTATTAATTTAGTAAATTATATCGATTATATAAAGCGGCTTATTTAAATATATAGTTAGTATTATTGCTTTTAAAGAATATACTTATATTATTAAAAATATTTATCTTTAAAGAAGAATTATAGCTAATCTTTATTTCCTTATAGCTTAAAATTTATTATTTACTCTTAGGTTAGTTCTTATTTAAATAAATAAGGTATATTTTATATAGCTATATTTCTTTTCTTATATTTATTAATAAAGCCTTTATTCCGGATAATATATATAAAATTAGCTATCCGATATTATTTAAAGAGTATTAGTAAAAGAAGAGTTAAATTTAATTATTTACCTTTTTTATTAATTAAAGCTTTTCTTTTATTTAAATATAGCTTAATATCTTATTTTATATATACCGCTATTCCTTATATTTATATTTAATCGCTTAAGATATTTTATAATTCTAATTATTCTTAAATTAATATCGCTTCTGCTATTACTATTAATAGATATAGTTTTATTAATATTTCTCCCGGATTAAATATTTATTAAATTACTTATATAATTAATTAAACTTAAAATAATATTATTTTAATAATTTATCGGATTATTCGATATATTAAGCTATTAATATATCGGGGTATTTAATTAAGTATAGCTATTTTTATTATAAAGATAACTTTATTCGGTAAATTAAATATTACTTCCGGATCTTATAGCCTATAAATTAAATAAAAAGGAAATAGGTATCTTTCTTTTAATATCTTAATAATAATAAATTACCTTTTAATTAATAATCCGGGATAGATTAATTAGGGTAATCCCTATAATTTAATCTATATAGGTATATTTATTAATTTATTAGCTATTGCCTTTACTCTTTATCTATTAAAATCGAATAATCTACTAATTCCTATAGATATTACTTTTAAATCTCTTAAGCGTAATATAGGTTAGTAATTAAAGGTTATTAATAAATTCGTTTTTATATTTATAGATAGTTATATATAGATATATAGGCGCTTTATCTATCTATCCGGGTTATTTCTTATATTTCTTAGCTATATATAGCAGGCTACCTTAATAATATTAAATAGTAATAAATTATTTAATATTTAAGCTTAATATATTAACTTTTATTATTAAATATTACCTTATTTAAGATTATATATTTCTTGCAGCCTTTTAATTTTTCTAATTTAATTTACTATTTTATAATAAGCGCTTTTAATTAACGGTTTACTATTAAAGGTATATATACCTTTTTATATTCCTATCTCTATTTATTTATAATAAGCAATTTAAACGGTATAGCTATAGTTATTAAGTATATATAAAGTTACTATTACGGGGATTAATAGATACGCCCTATCTAGGACTTTTAAATTAATTATCTTTAACCTTAAAATCTCCTTAAAAACTATTAATCCTATTTAAATTTAATTTATTTAATAATATCCTCCGATTTTATAGGAATTTACCTCCTTTATAAATATTAGATCTATTATTATAATTATTTATTTAATTGCCTTATATAATAATATTACTAATTCTACTATTTAAAAATCTTAAATATATTAGCTTAATATAGGGTAATTTTAAACGCTATTAATAATAGTAAATAGTATATATAAACCTACTTATCTATTATTATAAATTTCCCTTACCTTAAATATAAGGTTATTATCCTATAAATAGGCTATTGCTTAAAAGGTAGCTTAAGGCTATAATATCTTACCTTTTAAATTTTTATTATTTTTTAAGCTTAAAGGCCGCCTTTAAGGTAAGCTTATTTATAATCGGATATATCTTTTAGATATTTTATTAATTCTTTTAGGTCGGATTAATAGGTATATATAATAAGGTTCTTTTAGTTAACTATTATACTATATAACTTTAAGGTAAAAAAATAAAGTAATAATTAGGGCGGTTTATCTTAAATAAAGTTTAATTAATTAAGATATAATAATTAATCCCCTATTTAATTGCTAATAATATAAGCTGCTATTTTATTTATTTAAACTTTTTATCTTAACTTTTTATTTAAATAAAGTTTTCTTTTAAAAGTTTACTTTTACCTATTCCTTTTAAATTTTATTACCTTTCTTTACCTTATATTCGGGATAATTATTCTTACTAACACTTAACCCTATTTCTCCTATTAAATTATAAATACTTATAAATCGATTTCTATTAGGCCTTAGCTTAATAATTTATTATTTATAATATATTTCTTTAATAGTAATTAAGTTATTATTAGGTTTCCCGGTTTAAAATAATTCTTTTTAATATTATAATACTTTAAGTTTATTATATATACCTTTCTTACCTTCTTTACTATTTTTAATTCTATAATTATATATACTACCTTTAATAGCTATATAATTACCTTTTATAAGCCTATCTATTTAGGTTTAAAGGTTTTTACCTTTTAATCTTTATTTAAAATCAGAAATTAACCTAATTAATAGTTTTAAATTTATATATCTTTCTTTTTAAGCATCTTCTCCTATACCAGCTCTCCTACCTTAAATTTAATATAAGTTACTAAAGTATTTTTTATTACTCTTTATATTAAACGGCTTTAATAATCTTTTTAAATATAATTATATCTCTTTATAACCGCTTTTTTTAGCTAATTCTCGGTTATAACTCCCCGATCTATTAATAAGGATATTATATTTAACTTTTACTTTATTAATATAATAGCAATCCTATTTAAAAAAGGTCTAAGCCTTAAAAGCTATCTAAAAATTATTTATATAGCTAAATAATATATACTTTATACTAATTAAAAGTTTACCTTTATTAAAATCTCCGGAATAATATCTAGCTATTAATTTAAATTCTTATAATTATATTATTAAGCTTATTTTCTAAAACCCTTCTTTATTATTTAAATAGCTATTTTAGCTTTACCTATTAACTATAAGCTATATATAAGTTTATATATAATTTTAATCCCTTTCTCTTAAAAAAAGATATATAGCTTTTTTAAAGTAAAATATTAAATATTATTAAAATAAACCTATTATAGATATTTAAATATTGCTATTAAGTAAATCTAATTAATAATAATTTTATTAGCTAAGGGTTCTTTTATAGCTTTATCTATTAGAAATCTAAATATATAATTTATTATTAGATAAATATTTATTTATTTAATATATCCTTAAAAGTATATTATATCTAAATAATCGGTACTTATTAAATCTTATAGTTTTATAGCTATTATAAAAATTAATTTTATCTTAAAGGGATTATATATATTAACTAATATATATATTTTATAATCTATAATATATACTTTTATATCTAGGTATTTTATTAGCTATTATATAGTTTTTTTAAATTAATATAGGGTTAAAACTTTAATATAATATTTATATAGGTAATAGGCCTATTAGAAAGTATTAGCTACTTTATCTTTTAGGATATATAAAATATATATTTTAATTTTATCTCGGTATTTTAAGATTCCGGTATATATCTAATATTAAACTAACTTAGTAATAATTTATCTTTAAATATAATTTAACTTCCTAGTAATAACCTTTTATCCTTTAAATAAAAAATAGATAACTCTTAAATACTATTTAAAAAAGGTATAAGGTTTATTTACCTAAATCCCTTTCTTTAATCTAATTAGGCTAACTATATTAAATAGCAATATATCCCCTTTTTTAATTATTATTATATCTGCTATTAATCCAGAAGTTATAAATAAATATAGTAAAGGTAGTTTAATTAATATCTTTTCCACTATATTAATTAAAGGCCCTATAAGATATAAAAATCTATTAGCTATTTATATTATTTGGGATATATTTAGCCGGTATACCACTTAAATATTAAATATAGCTAAAATATCTAATTAAATAATAATCTTCCTAATTAATACACCTTTTAATAATAATATAAAAACTATATTTAAATAATCCGTATATATAATTATTAGGTAAGGAAAAGGTAAAATATATTATCGATATTTTTAAAATACTTTTACTACTTTTAATATCTCTCTTTTCCTAATTAAATATTAGGTCTTTATATCTTTAAGTTTAAAAAAGATATATATTATAATTTATATTTATTTTATTAAATTATCGATTATTTAAATCTTAATTAGAATCCCTATAATTTAAAATAATATAGCTTTTATAGCTTTATTTAAAGTATTTAAAAATAAATAAAACTATAATAACTCGTTTAAGGCATTATTAATATTTTCTTATATATATTAATAAACCTAATAGAATATAAATATATATTTATCGGTCTACTTAAAAGGCTTTTCTTTCTATTTTATTTATTTAAATATATATCCGGTAGATATTATTTTAGGTTTTTATTTTTAAATCGCTATTTTTAAAATAAGTAATAATATAGCTTATTTTAAAATTAATTCTTTAAGGTATAATAGCAGGTATAAAAACTCTTTTAACTATTTATAGTTAGCTAGATAATTCTTTAGCTATACTTACCGGGTAAATCTTTTCTAATACTTCTTAAATAATTATAGTATCCCGGAAGCTAATTTAAATCCTAAAAAAATAATTCGATTTATAAATAGGATTATTTTAAAGGAAGAAAAACTAATACTACTAAATATAATCCGGAGAAAATACCGGTAATATAAAAAGTTAAATATACTTTTAAAAGATTTTAAAAATCTAATATAATTATTAATAAAAAGGTTAAATAAAGTTTCTTATTCGGGGTAATAACTAATTAAAAAGGGTAAAGTAAAACCTATAAATTTATTAATTATAAGCTACTTCTTATATATTATATCTCCTATTATATAATATAAATATATAAATTCCGCTATCCCTTAAAGTATCTAATTAATAAATAATTAAAGGTTTAAAGTTATAAATACTACCTTATATTTATTACCTAATATAATCCGTACTTTATAATAGCTATAAGCTATATTACCTTAAAAAAATATTTTATACCCGGCTTATAATATATCCTTAAATATATAATCCCTTTAATAAATAAGCTATTATAAAAGGATTATAATACTATTTACCGATTAATAGTTTACTATTATTTAAAAAGTATCTTTTTTTAAAAGGAAATCTAATATAAATAGCCTACTTATTTATTCTAGGCTATACCTATCCGGCCTTTTATAATTTATTATAAAATTATTATATAAATATATATTAATTATAAGTATATTAAAGCTATTTTAATCTAAATAGTATTGCTTTTAAGATTAAGTTAATACTATAGGTAATAAGATTAGTTATCCTTATATCTTATAATTTAAAAGTAAAATAGTTTTTTTATATATAAGCTAACCGCCGAGCTAATTAATACTTCTCCTCTATATCTATAATACCGCCTTTTCGGATATTTATCTTATTAAACTATTAATTAATATTATTCTAGCTTATATTTAATAATAGGTATTATCCTAGTTATTAGCTAATATTCCTATTAAATTAATATTCCTAAATTATAGGCTAATAATTAGGGTAAAGTTCTGCTATTTCTATTACCGTTAAAAGTATAATAAATTGCTATATAATATCGAATAAATATTAATTCTTAATTATAATTCTAAAAAGGGGTAAAACTATATTAAAATATTTATATTAAATAGCCTTTTAACTACCTTTTAAAATACTTAATATCTACTTTAACCTATTTATATCGTTTATTATAGATACTATTAAGCCCTTATTATCTTTTATATTTATATATTATAAAGGTAATACTAATTAATCTATTTAAGTTTTAAAGGCTATTATATCTATAGGTATAAAAGGTAATTCCTTTATATTTAATATTTCCTCTTTATCTTTTAAGGTATATTATATAGGTTTTCTACCTTTTAATAATTAATTTATAATTATTAGCTTATTAAGAGAAATAGGCTCTTTTTTTTTAAAATTAATATATTATTAGGTAACTCCGGTATTACTAATATATATTATACTTTTTATAAATTAAATATATTTAGTAATACTTATTTTACTTAAATTTACTTTATTTAAGGCCTCTTTAAGTTTAAAACCCTTTAAGCGTTTTTTAAATTCTTTAAATCTAGATATATTAAATCGCTATTTATATATTTTAAAATATTTAAAAGTTCGGCTTTATCTATTAAGCTTATTAAAGCTTTCTATTTCTTATTTTACTCCTTTATAAACATCTCCGATAAATTACTTAAATATTTATTATTTATTTTATTTTTATTAAATATAGCATCCTAATCGGAATTTAAAAATAATAGCTCTTTTTCTATACCTTATAAATATAACTTAATAATAATAATATATCTATTAACCCTATATAGAGTAAAAGTATTAATTCTATATTTATAAGTAACTTAATTCCGGATTAACTATAAACATTTTAAAAAAAGGTTATATATTTAGCTATACCCGGTTATATATGCTTAAACCATTATTAAAATTCCGCTAATTACTACTAGAACTATAATATAATGCTTAATTAAAGTATATAAGTTATTAGCTATTTTTAGAAATATAAGTTATTTTATATTATATCTCTTTAATCCTAATTAATCTATTAATACCGGTTTAATTAATTCCCTTAAAAAACTATTATTAATAAAAATATAATCTACCTTTATATCTTTAATTATTTCTATAATATAGGCAAGGTAAGTTATTTTTATATCCGGTAAGGCCTTATCTTTAAAGGTAATTCGATTAATTACTAATAAAACTATATTTATAATTACTAAATAAATTCTCTTTTTAAATATTACCCTTTTAATTTAACGGCTATATTAGCTATAATCTATATAACCTAGTTTATATATTATCTAAAATTAGATTTATAGGCTTTTATTTAAAAGTTAATTAAAATTTATTATAATATTAATTTTTTATAACTATTCCTAAATATTAAATTATTCCTTTTTATTATTTTTAAATAGCTTTACCGAAATTATATTTTTTTTTTTCCTTTTATTTCTAAAATAGCTTTTAACTAGTCTTTAAGATAAAAAAAGGCCTTTTTTCCCTTTTTTACTTTTTCCGATTATTTCTTTAATAAATATAGCAATCTTAAAAGTTATAATATTATCTTAGACCCTTTAGAAAAAGTATTAAAAAGTACTTTAACTATATATTTATTATTATCTTATAATTCTATAATTTAAGCTCTCTTTATAGCTTTAGCTAATCCGGAAATAATAAATCTCTTTTATTTATTTAGATTTATATTAAATCTCTTTTAACTATTTAAGCCTTTACTAGATCCTATTTAATCCTTTAAATCTTTAATTTATCTCCTTTATAATAATTAGCTTAGAAATAAAGGCTTTATAAATAATATTAAAGCTACTATAAATATAGTTACCTTAATATTCTTATAAACCTTTATTATAATATAAGATTAAGTAGAATTATTAACTTATAAATAGTCCGGAATTAGCTTATTCTGCTAAATTAAATCTTAAATTTCTCGATAAATACTTAAAGATTAAATATTATAGAGATAAAAGGTTAATCCGTATCCTTTATTCCTATAGTTATAATAGGTTTAATTAGCTATATAATTAATAAATAAACCGGCTTAGCTATTAGGATTTTATAATAATAATCCCTATTATCCGGATAACTATTTTAGTATTTTAGCTTTATATCCTTAATTATAAAATTTATTACTTTATCCTATACCCTAATTCTATAGCTATTAAAATAATTTATATATCTAAGGGGGTTAATATATATTATTTTTTTAATTATTATTAAAATTTTATTTAAAATTTACTTATTAGGTTTAATTACTATTTTGCTAGCTTAAAATCTATACCGTATATATAATACCTAGGTATAATTAGCTTTTAAAACTTAATAAATTTAAAAATCTTTTAATTAAAGGCATTTCTTATATTTTAATAACTTTATAGATAAGCTCCCGGATAACTTTTACTATTTATAAGGAAATTTCCCTACTTATTATAATCTTTTAAAGGGCTAGTTTTACCTTATCCTTATTTTTAGCTTTTAAATAATAGATATATCCTAATATATATCTTTTTATATTCTTAAAATTATACTTATCTTTTAATATATTATTTCCTAATATTTTTAATAAGCTAAATAATCTATTTAAAACTTACTTTTAAATATAATAATCGGATTTAAAATCTTAATATCCCTTTCCTATAATTAAATATATATAAAGTCTATATCGGAGCTTCTTTATCTACTTATTTATATACTAATATAAAAGCTCCGTTACCCTAAATATAAAATTTTAAATAAACTCGGTTAACTTATACTTTAAATTAAATATTTAAGCATTAATTTTATATCCTATATCTGCTTTATAAATCTTAAATTATTTTATAAATAATAATTTTATAATATCTTATTTTCTATTTTTAAATAATAGTTATAAATATTATTTAATTTTAGCCTTACCCCGAAATCTTTAATAAAAGGCGGCTTATATCTTTTATTTATATATTATATTATCCTAAGGCTTATACTTCTTTTTATAAATCTTTATATTCTTAATATACTTAAAAAGGTTTTCTCCCGGAAAGCTAATAAAGATACTATTAAAAATAATTTAGCCTAATATTCTTATTAATAAATATAGAAGTTATAAGATAAATAATTAAATAACGGTTAAATTATTAATAATAAGTAATATTAAATTTTAAATACTTTCTTTCCGAAAGCTAAATAAGGTACTATTAAATAAAGGTAAAGATTAATTTAATATACTTTTAAGGGATATTTTATTTAAATAATTTAAAAATAAATAAATAAAAGTATACTTAATATATTAAATACTATTCCTAATTTAGCTTTATAATAAAGTTTTAAATATAGTTTTAGGTATTTAGTTTTCTTCCGGGTTTATAAATAAAGGCCTTTTATCCGCTATTATAATTAATAGTTTCCGGATATAATATACCGAAAAAAGGTTAAGAAGGTATTAGGCTGCTATTATAATATAGGTTAGTTTTAAGCAGAGGGATATAAGGAAAGGTATATCCCAGAAAGTAAATAAAGAGATTTAGATTTTAAGGGGTTTAGATAAATAATACTCGCCCAATTTCGGTATTATAGATTTATAAAATCGATCGATATCCGGGAAACTTAAAGAAATAGTAAACTAAAAAAATATAATAATTCCTAGGTCTCGGAATTAATAGAATTAATAATACGCGGCATTAATATAATAATTTCCTTTAAAATAACTAATAGGCAATTTAGGAGGTTTCGGTTTAGCTAATCCTATTATTAACTCTTTAAGCAGCAGTTAGTAATTAATAGCTTTCTAATAAAGGTAAATCCTTCTAAATAATACGTTTAAACGGTTACAGTTTCAGTCTTATTACTATAAAGCACGCTTAATCCGGGATATAAAGGGGGAGGGCACGGAAATATAGAAATAAAGGGGTTAATAGGGGTTATATTTTCTAAATTTTAACTACCTGCTTGCCCCTACCAGACCCCTATATAGCCGCCTAATCGGGCGTACGGGCCAATAGCACCCAGGCACCTTGGCCTGCCTGGCACCTTAGAGCCGGCCTGAACAGCTGCTGAACAGCAAGTCGGCCAGGTCGGTCGCGTAGCGTGTTGATCAATTTCGTATTGGGGCTGCTCACCGTTTCCGAAGGTGTATTAATGTAAAACATTCCCACTGATTTCCACTTACAATTCATCAGAGCGAATCATCTCTCAACTCCAATCCCCTTGTCTACGGAAGAATACCGCTATTCCCGAGACTTCCGGGTCATGCACTTACTTTTATTACTACGCATTGCTGACACCCAGCTCAGCCGGCTAGTCCTTGCGAAGCTACTTCCTCGTCTCTGCCTCTCACCTGTGATGTTTGTTACCTTTACTTGCCAGTATTATGAATTCGGGTGCACATGTGTCTACTGCAGAGGTTTTCCATATGCAGTTCGAGTTCTTGACATGTCTCATGTTGGAGAGCATCATCCATGTCTCCTCAGCTGCATCGAGACTTCAAGGCGGAACGGAAGCCGGCCGAGATGGAGACATAAGGTCGCATCCCATGTAGCGCGACGTCAATCAAGCCAACATTCCCGACCAAGTCTTGTAGTGCAAAGTATCCATCTCACAGTTTCATCTTGCAATCCAGACCTTCATCAGATGGAGATGCTGGTTCTCCACATTGGAGAACATCAAGTCCCTACCTAACGAGTTATTTCCAACGTATTAAGCAAATTGCCCTTTACACGTCCGACTATAAATTACAGCGTACTCATGGAGTGCTTTTGCATTTCCAGAGCTGCAACGCGAAGGAGATGAGGTGAATGTTCGACTTTCGAGATTCAGATTTCAGCCTCTTGACTTTCGTCAGATGGCTCACATCTCAAGGCACTGGACAAACAGAACAATGGATCAAACTTGATATTAGACTGGAAAATAACGGCTTGGAGCAAAAAGAGACAACTTTTGCAGGTCACTGCAGCAAGAACTAGAAGACACCACCCAACAGGTTGGCCCAACAAACCCGGCCGCAATAGGTATCCGATTGACCCCCCTAACACAAGGCATTTTCTCGAGTAGACATACAAAAGAAAGACGTGAGGCTAGCCTAGAAACCACTCGGGTGTTTCTGGTAGTACTCGGGAGATGATGTCACCAAAGTCCCGTGACAGGGCGTCGACAACGCGCTCGAAAGGGACCCCTGCCCGCCCGCCTGCATTGAGCCGCCCCAAACCATGAACCTCGGACGTTCTCGCCAACAAAGCCTGCTCACCCCAGCATCATCGATGTGATACTCACGCGTGCATGGAATGAGAGCCCAGCCATCAAGCCCGTGAAAATGTGCGGAAGATACGCTCTCGCCCTGGTATGATTTGGCCAGCCCCTGCCGTTGGAGACTAGACTCGCCCGCAACTGACCAAGAAAACGCAGCGTCCGTCGCAGGTGCGCCGAATGCTACAAGACGATGACATGCCAGTGTGGGATGCTCCTGCCGATGAAGGTGATGGCGCTCCTCGCCAGAGCTACAACTTCGCGCCTGGGTACCACGGAATCGTGTATCGCGCAGACGTGCCAGACTGGGGAGCCGGTCCGCGCCGAGAGGCCAAGTCCGGCAAGGGCGCAAAAGCTGCGGTCGAGGACGCAACCGCAGAAGTTGAGAGTGAGGGGCACGGTGAGCTCGCTTCGGCCGAGAGAAATGACGAGGGTGAAAGCGGCGAGACGCACTACAAGCTGCAGTCAATGAAGTGGGGCCTCGTCCCCTTCTGGACGAAGCGGAACCCAGACTACGGCGCGGTCATGAAAACTATCAACTGTCGAGATGACTCCCTTGCCCAAGGGGGTGGTATGTGGGCCTCGATGAAGGGCCGGAAGAGGTGTGTTGTTGTTGCGCAGGGGTTCTACGAGTGGCTCAAGAATGGCAAAGACAAGATGCCGCATTTTGTGAAGCGCAAAGACGGACGTTTGATGTGTTTCGCCGGGCTGTGGGACTGCGTGCAGTATGAAGGCAAGTCCCAACCCTGTTGGAGCTATGAACCTCTTTCCGAAGTCTTGGATGCAGACTGACTGATGCAGATGACGATCAAAAACACTATACTTACACCATCATCACAACCGACTCCAACAAACAACTCAAGTTTCTTCATGACCGCATGCCTGTCATTTTAGATCCTGCTTCGGATAATATGAAGACATGGCTCGATCCTCAGCGGTTCGAATGGTCGAAAGGTCTGCAGGACTGTCTGAAGCCATTCGATGGTGAGCTGGAATGCTACCCTGTCAGCAAAGAGGTGGGCAAAGTCGGTAACAACTCACCCACATTTATCATACCGATCGCAAGCAAAGAGAACAAGAACAACATTGCAAACTTCTTCGCCAATGCCAAGGCGAAGAAAGAGGGTCCCAAGGCGGAAGTGGAGGTCAAAAAGGAGGACGAGCAAAATGAGGAAGCGAGAGAGACCAAAACAGTGGAGGATGTCGTTGAAACTGCGGATGATGGTGGGATGGGGATTCAACCTGCCTCTGGGACGAAGAGAAAGGCAGGCCCGGGCTTAGAAGATGATGACGCTCATTCAGCAAAGAAGGTGTCTGTCTCATCCTCTCCAACCAAAAGCAAAACATCTCCTTCTCCATCTCCGAGTAAAGCAGCCCCGAAGAGCGCTAGGACGATCAGTGCGACGAGTAACGGCACCAAAAGCCCTACCAAGAGGAAGTCGAGTGGGACGCAGAAGATCACAAAGTTCTTTGGAAACAGTGATTAATGCATTTCTTGTCTACTTGAGGCGGTCTTGTACTACATGCTGTCTTGCTGGATGTTTGGCGTTTAGGACTTGGAAATTATCATGTGATAGGAGCGACGCGTGTGAGTCGTTCATGCAAGTACTTTCATTGCAATCATTTGCCCAGGTGATGAGTTCAGTATGCAACGATCACCAAGTTTAGGATAGGGCCCATTTGTGCAAGTCTGCTTCATTGCGAGATACCTTTTTCAAGCCATCGCTCACTGAAGTTTGGGAGCACCCTTCGGCGTGACAATTCAAGACGGCTGGGCCAGTCTGAGACACTTAGATCTTAGATCACGCCTTCCTCCGAGCTGATCTACCATGATTCCAATCCGTCAACTATGCAAATGTTGACTTTGAGGTACATCACTTTATGGTTATTGAAGGCGACCCTCAATTCAAGTTTCCGATGAGGTCACATGACGGAGAAGAATCTGAAGATGATGAGACCCCCCTTTTCAAAGGAGAAACCATAATCATCGATTGAGGCAATATCACCTCTGGCGATGCCAGGTTCTACGGCCGAGCAGAAGAAGAGATCCCGAATAGGCTGACTCCGTAGGAGACGAGCCGCCGGTTCCGATGAACGTGCGTTGATTGACTACGCTATTGGAATATTCTAGACGGCTATGCTTATTACAAATACAGGATATCTTATTTCCTACTGTTTCCCCGTAGTAAAGTAGATACATCTATATATAAGGGGTATCGCCCCTATAATCTAAACTACTACTAGCTTAATAAATTAAGTATTTAATTTAACAGGTTATAACCCTAGAAGCTTTACCCCACTTTTCTTTTAATTAAACTAATTAAAATAAATACTAGTTATATAATACCCTTTAAAGCCACCTTTCTAAAATCTTTAATAATTATATAATACCCTTTAAGGCCACCTTAACTAAAACCTTTAACTAAATTAATACCTTTATTAAAAGCTAAATATTTTATTAAATTACCTAATTAAGCTAATCGATAAGCCCTTAACTAATTATAGCCCTTAATTTAATATTACTCTATTAATTAAATTTCCTTAAGCTAATAACTATATAATCGCCTTACTTAACTTTACTTAAATACTTTTTAATATCTTAATAATTATTTAACTAATTTATTTAAAACCTATACTATTTAAAAGCCCTTTTCTTACTTTATATTGCTATTAACTTAAATTTTAAGATTTCTTATTATATTAACTTATAAATAATAAATAACCTTAAATTTCTTATATCGATTTATCCCTTTAATTTAATATAACCTTTCTTCTACTATTATTTTTATAATCTTTTATTTACTTTAATAATAGCTTCCTTAAATAAATATAATATCTTAATGCTTAATAGTATAAAAAACTATATTTATTAAAATATAAAAATTAAGGCTTAGCTAAAAAAAAAGAATATTATTAAAAATAAACCTAATTTACTTTTTTAAGGCTTAATTATAGCCTAAAATAAAAAAGCGCTTATAAATATTAAGCTAATATATAGGTAAGCGCCTATTATATTTATTAAAGATATAAATAATATATAAAAGATATAAAATATTTTAAAATTTTATTATAAGCCTTCCGGCTTTATAAGCTAATATATACTTTATAAAGAGTTTTTTAATACTACTTTTAATAATTTCGAGAATATAAAGTAATATATTAATAAAATAAAGCTCCTTTTTAAAAATTTAAAGGCAAATAATATAAAATTATTTAAATAAATCGTTATAAGCTAAATTCTCTATAGCTTTAATAATAAATATTTTAAATTTATTTAAAATATAATTTAAAGTTTTTACTAAAATTCCGAAGCCTATTTTATAAATATACTCTTTTCTAGCTTATTAAATAAAAGTTAAGGGAAAATATTATAAAGTTCTTTAAAAAAGGCCCTATATATTAAAGGAAATAAATTAAAATCTTTAACTATATATAGTAATTATAAGCTAAAGGGCTATATTCGGGAAAACTATTATTTTCTCTTTTTAAAAAAGGTACCCTAAAGCTAAAAAATAAAAAAAGCTACTTAAAAAAAAGAAAAAATAAAAATATCTGCCCTTTTAAGAAAGAATTTTAATAAAAAGAAATATAAAAAAGCTATAAAGGTATTTCTCGCTATATTTATTAGCAATAATACTTTTAAAGCTATAGAAAAGTCTTTTAAAGGCGAGAATATAGCTATAGCTATAGATAACTTAAATAATAGCTATAATTAAAATCTTATAAATCTTTCGAATTTATTATTCGATAATTTAATAGAAATAAAGGTAAATAACCTATATACCCTATATATATATACTATAATAGCTAATAGCTTTATAGGAAATTTAAAATATATAAATTCTATAAAGATAGCTATAAATAATAATATAAATATAATTAGTTTTAAGAATATAAATTTATTTAATATTATAAAGCCTGCTAATAAAACTATAAAATAGGGTAATACTAATATATTATATATAAATTAAATAGGGAATATAATAATAAATTTCCTAGAAAATAATATTATAAAATAAA